>CAUYSK010087867.1:0-66371 GCA_963575035.1 Avahi laniger | reverse complement strand
GTCCCTGGTGTGCTCCCGCTCCCCAGCTCGCAGCTGTCATCATCAGCCCATGCATTTCTCTGTGTCTCCTGGGGTCTAGAGTAGTACTTGAAACATAATAGGTGCTCAGCAAATGCTTTTTGGCTTAAAGTCCCCGGCACGCTCAACAAATGTTAGTTCTCCAGATTCCATCGTTAACTTATTTTCCTTTGATTGTCATTGAGAAGTGCTGGTCCTTCTGCAACTTAATTTACAAATGGCGGGAGGAAAGCAGCCTCTTGGCCACACCCAGCCTAGAAGCCCGCAGAGCAAGCCAGGGAGATTTAAAGATGCCAAGAAGGGGTAACGTGGTACAGATGTCCTGGCACAGCCAGAGAGATCAAAACAAAACTCAACAAAAGCAACCAAGATCAGGAAACCACACTGCCCCTCCTGACACTCCGGGAGTTTTCCCTGGAGGTTATCAGAATTAAGGGATCCGGTCACCAGAGGAAATGGACAGGGAGAGGGAGCTGCACTCACTGATCCTGAGCACACTCTGATGCTGGAGCATACGACAGGGACACCCTCCTGGGAGCAGCCACCAGGAGAGAAAGGTGAACTCCCAGGGGCGTGTATTAAAGACCCCCCCTGGGACTGGGGGAGCGAGAAGGGGATGGTTGCACTAATTACCAGGATGTCCTGCCACGGTGTGTGCGTGCCCTGGGGACGAGTGCTGAGGCTGGCCACCAGCAAGCATCTGGATTATCACCAGGGGCTGGATGCTGACCACGTGGGAAGCAGTCTTAGATTTTGGGCACTAGAACTTCTGACTTGTGGAGTGCCCTCCTGGTCCTACCGCAGAGGCCCAGCTGGTTTTCTGGGTCACTTTGGTAAGTCGGTGACATCCCTGGGCCTCCGTGACCTCTCTGTGGGCCCAATCCTGAGGGCCCCACTGCCGGGTGTATTACAGCACTTCCCAGAGGGCCGGGTGCACAGTGGACATGCTGCCGGGAGGAAGCTTCTGCTTCCCAGAGAGGGAGGGGCAGGGCGGCCGGGCCACGGTGGTTGCAGTTTCCCAAATACGCTGGGATGCATGACAGTTGGGGACACAGACGGGGGAGAGATGAGAACTCTGGAGACAATTAGAACAGGCTGTAGAGGGTGAGTGGTGGAGATCTGGGGATAGGCAGTGAAGAGAGAAGCCAGGGAAGGATCAACTCAGAAAAACACGCCCTCTTCCAGAAAGTGGCCCTGGTGCTTGGGAAGCTGAATGTGAGGACCACAACGGTGTGAGGCGAGGCCTGAGGAGACTGCAGGACTGGCCAGGACTCAGTGACAGTCGCTGGGAGCCAGGAGCTCTTCCTCCCCACCTAACTCAGCTCTCGGAGGACGGAGATTTTGTCTGGTTCTCTGCAGTCCAGCCTACGGCCCAGGGCTGGGCCCCGAGCTTGCTCATCTCTTACCCTGGCCCTAGTGGCAGAGAGCTTATATTTCCACAGACAAGGGGACAAACCGAACGAGGTAAAGCAACCCACTCAAGGCCCCCAGTTGGTAATGGATAGACCTGGGAGCAGGACCCAGGTCTCTTGACTGAATCCAGAGAGCTCTTTATCTGCTGGAGGAGGGGAAAGCAACACCAGAGCGCTTTAAAGCAGCAGCAGAGAATCGAAGCGGTCTGAGCACCTTTGCATGGAAATCACATTATACATGATCCTCCATTCCTGGCCAGACTGAATTCCTCCATGTCTGCTTGTGGGGCCAGGGCCCGGGGGGTTTCAGAGAATAAGACAGAGCCTTGTCCTCAAGGAACGTACAGTATGGTGGGATTTGACCTACACCATGGGAAAATATCTTTCTTAAAATGAAGAGAGTATTTGTGGACTAAAGGCCCAAGAAATATACTTTGGGCTAGAAGGACATGAGTTCATGTCTTGGCTCTGACATTTTCTAGTTGAGTTATTTAGTCTAAGTCTCAGTTACATCTTTTATAAGACCAAAGTAACTCTGAGTTGCAAGCACTGGTGTGAGGATGATACCAGAGTGCAGTTACAGCCGTGTGAGGCTCTGGTCTGAGGCCCTGGGGATGAAATGGGACCATTCAATCCTCTGTTCCCCTGCTAGACCCACGAGTCTTTCCAGAAAAGTTCTATGGACATGAGGACCTTGGTTTTCTATGGGTGTGTGCTGTCAGCAAGACTCTGTTGAAGGAGACTGGATTTTAATAATAATCTCTTCCATTTATATGGTGTGTTTTCCTTTCAAAGCATTTCTACTTCTCTTTTTTCCTTTGAACCTTGCATTCCCTGGTGAGGCAAGTTGGAGAAGGATTATCTCCCTGCTATAGAGACAGGAAACAGGAGGCCCAGAGAGGTTAAGGGACTAGTATGAGGTCACACAGCTAGCTGCGAACAAGCAGGTATTCTTAGTCCATTGTGTTATCCTTGTCAACTAAAATTTCCAAAGTCACTTGGAATCCTTTCTGACATGGTGTTTCTAATCCTTGTCCCTTCTGAAGTCAGAATCTGTTGTTACAGATCTGTGCTTTAGAGAAAAGGCTGGCAAGAGAGTGACTGATGTCTTCCTCTCCTTTCCTTGTTTGAGCATCTCTTTCCAGTACTTTCCAAAGGATGCACGTGATTCATTTGTTCATTCATTCAACAAACTGTATATGCTGTACCAGGCACAGGGCTAGGTGAGCGAACAAGACTCTGACTGAGGAGTTATGACGCAGGGGGCACGGGGTGGGGGGGGGCAAGGTCTGTGAAGTACAGAGAAGGGTTCTTCTACCAGACGGGAGTGGTAGGGAACCAGGCGCCTGGGACAGGGGAACCACAGTGGTCTGGCAAGGCCAGAGCAAGACCGAGTATGAGGACAGGGCAAGCCAAGACCTGGGAGGGCTGGCGGAGGTCAGATGATAGAGGGTCTGGATGTCAGGCTGAGAACTGTGGGTTTTCTTCTGATCTCAGTGGGAGGAACAGGATCACAGACACAGTAAGAGACACCTTGGCGTCCGTGGTGTAGGAAATGGATGGGAGGAGGATGGGTGGGTTCCTAAGGACAGGCACTCCCCTCCAGCCACAGGGGCCTGCCCAGGCCTCCATATTGTCAACTCATCAGGCCTGGCACCATCACTGCGGGGAGATGTGAACGCGGGAGGGTAAGCCAGAAAGCATGATTGACACAGGTCCCAGAGAAGAGAGGAACTCTTTGGCCTTTGCCGGTCTCTGCCTGGCCCTCGGCGTTTATATCTGTCAGCCACACGGGCCAGGTGGGTATGCTCATTGGATATGAAACTCGCATTTATGAGGACAGCATCTGATTTGCAGTTAATTTGTTGATGCAGCAAAACACATTGTTTCCAAAAGGTCAGCAGGGGAAGCGGCGTTGGAATATCAACTTAATTACCTGGGCGGCATGGATGAACGGCGCCCTGCACAGGGCTGCAGGGTGCAAAATGCTCAACTGCCAGGCACTGACTCAGGGGCAGAGAGCACGGTGCACACGCGAGGGGAGGGGTGTCCCTGCTGCCCGGGAGCCAGCCTGTCTGCGCTGTGGGCAGAGCCAAGGCACTTCCTGCCGCCTGTGTTCCTGTTGTCTGAGCAGCTGCTGGCACACTTGCTAGCTCAGGGAATTCCACAGGGAATGAGGCCGTTACCCATTCTACAGATGAGGGGAGGCAGGGACTGGCCCAGGGTCACACAGAGCAAGTGCCAGACGGGCTTTCAGAAGAGGGTCAACGAGCTCATCTCAAGTTAATTACGGGTTGGGGCAGGGGTCCGTGATGTGTGTGTATGGGGTGGGGGGCAGGAAATCCACGAGGGTAGAGATCAGCATCTGCATTTCACTGCTGGGAAGGGAGGATCACACAGAAGTGAGATGTTAAAGTCAGTGGGACAGGCCGGACCCTGGCCAGGGAGTAGTAAGGAAGCGAGTAGAGAGGACAGGTGCTGGGGGCTACAGGGCCCAACCAGAACGCTGAAAGCTGAGGGCTGTGCCAGCAGTGCTTGGGAGGGGGGCAGGGGAGGGAGGCTGGAGAAGGTGGGGACAGTGGCTGGTGCATGAGAGAGCTGGCCTCCCAGGTTGGCCCCTAAAGGGGTCTCAGATCCTTTGTGTTGGAATTGTATTCTGAATTGTCCCTTCCTCCTCTGACTCCCACCTGCCTCGAATGGAGGAGGAGGCCCTGAGGTCCCCAAGGGGGAAGCTGGACAGGCCCTGGGGTTTATCAGTTTGTCCCGGGAATGTGCCCCAACCAGATACGCTGCTAGGAATGGAAAGGGGGAGAGAATTAGACTCCATTGCTATTTAACAAGAAAAGAGTTCACCTGGTTAATTTTCCTGGCTAGTAGCCACATCAATGCTCTGACCTGTGCATGAAACAGACCCAGTTGGGAGGGGAAGACAAAGCTCTCTGTAGCTTTACAAAGGGCCTCTGGGCTCAGAGCAAGGCTCCTCTACTCTTTGGGACTAGAAATCTGCTATTATGCAAGGCATGGAAATAAAAGAGGGTTCTTTTGATATGCCTCCAAAAAGGAGTGCATTGAAGTGATATTTTTGTGGAGTGTCTCCTTTGAGATGCCCAACAAGCTCTCTCAGGCACAGCTCTGTCCCCCAACTCCCATCATTATTTCCAATCCTCCTTGTCCACCCTCGACTAGGGCTGATCCTGCTTGTTGGGGAGGATCAAATGCTTGCCTCGGCTTCAGAGTTCAGCGAGGACAGCTGAAGACGACCAGGCCCTGGTGTCATGTGGGGAACAGCATGCTCTCTGCTGGAGCCGCACAGCAGGGCACCCAGAGGGGATCCAGGGCTCCTCGGGCCTGATGCATCTGTGGAGGTAACAAACTGTCACCCTTCAGGGATGTTCCTTGCAAGATGCTGCCTGGGAGGGACTTCTACATCACGGCTGAGGACGGTGTTTCCATCTGGTGAGCGTCCACTCGCAGGGAGCAACAGGAGGGGTTTCTTCACGGGAAAGAAGGGAGGGTAGGAGGGGCCCTCGTTCTGCAGTGTCCTTGATGTGCCGGGTGTCACTCAGGCTACCCCAGTCGGTCCTGACGACTCTGGGGTACCGGCTCCATCATGATCCCCATTCACAGACCGGGAAACTGAAGCCTCTTGCCCAAATCCACACCACATAGCAGGGATGCTGGTGGGGCTGGGCCTCGATCTCTGGTTGTCGGACTCCAGAGTGGCACGTCCATGTGCCCCACAACTCGCCGTCCGGAGGTGCCACTTGTGAAGGAAGTGAGGGGTGCTCAGGATTGAGGGTGGCCCTGCGAAGAAAAGGGGCACCGCCTGCCGTGGGGCCTGGGAGGGATCATGTCTGGAGAGGGTGTGCTCGGGACGCAGGCGCTCCCGGTCCTGTCAATGACTCTCGGGCTGGGCCCGGGCGCTCCGCCGTGAGTGAGTGCTGAGCTGAAAGACGTCTCAGACTGGTCCTGAAGAGCAGTGCATTCTTCCCCGATGTTGACAGGAGTAGTATTTTGTAGTGGTGCTGGTTAATTTGTAGTGGCATTTGTGGTTTGAAGCCTTGTCAAGATCCCTGATTACTTCCCGTGCAAGGAGCTCGGCTGACGGGGAAGTTCACATGCTGAACAAAAGCAGTGAGGCAGCTGTGAGGGAAGGCTGCGTGGGGGCCGGGTGACCCTGGCCGCTTGGGGAACAGAGGCGGGGGAGGGAGGAGGGCCCGGAGTGGGGCGGGGGAGGGGAGCCCTTTGTTTTTCGCCGGGTGCAGGTGCACGGTCTGAATAGGTGGCATCCCGTTGGCGGCTGGAGGTCGGGCACCAGATGCGGCTGGTGCCTGGGCAGGGGCAGGGAGCTTTGCTGACGTGTGCCATTCTCTGCCCAGACAGAAGCAGGGGGCAGGCGTCTTGCTGCTACCTACACTAGGATGGCCATCTGGGATGCCACCGAGGGTGCACGGGTGACATTCCCAGGAGGTGGGGGACGCATGGCAGGGTGAAGTTAGCGGAGGGGCTTCCAGATGTTGGGAGAGATTATCCCATCTCTGTTACCAAGAGGGGCTACTGTTTCTTGGCACTTGCTATGTACCAGGCCCTGTGCTAGGAGCTCTACATGAAAGGTCTCTAATGATCTCAATGACACTGCAAAGAAGGTGAAATCATCCCCATTTGATAGATGATGAAACTGAGGCTGAATGGTCCAGCACAGCGACTTGCCTAAATCAGGCCTCAAATAACAGGTGGCAGAGACACAGTCCAAGCCCAGACCTGCCTGACTCCAAAGAAACCTACGCTCTGCCATGACATCTGATACACAACAGCAGAAGGAAGATGTTGAAACGTATCCCCTTGAGGCTGAGGGAGCCCTTCTCTCCCTGGGAACTCTGAGTTCCTTTGAGCCTTTTGTCCTGCCAAGTCTGTTCTGACCACACAGAAAGGTTTGTCTTTGCAGCTACCTGCATTTCACCAGGCCGGTGTCCCTGCTCAGTGAGGGTTTGCTCAGTACGGTTAAGGGCCAGGGACAGACAGCTCAGCAAAACCAAGGCTAATTTATCATCTCTGGAATGATGTCCACCCCAAACAGTATACACCTAGGAAATTAAAATAAAAACATTCTCCGGATTTTGCAGTGGTCCAGATAGGAATGCATAGCATCTTCTGGAAAGGGAGTTCGGAACCACTCCTGGGCCAGGCCACTGGGAGCCTCTAACTGCTCTCCCTGCCACCAGCAGCCCATTCAAGACCCAGCCCTTGCCCCCATAAGTCCCATCTCCCACCCACCACGAGCCAGCCCCATTCTCCAGCCCTATGAAGACCCTGCCCCACAGGCCACGGTCTCCACAGTGCATGTGCTGGTCCCATAGGCCTTTCCTCACTTGCCCACCTGATGATTCTGGCTCATCCCTCAAGACTCTGTTCCCTTCCCTAAGAGGCCTCCCTCTCTCTTCCGGGCTCAAAAGCATTGGGTGCTCCTTCCTCCATCTCTCCCCTAGGAAGGTGAGTCCTTGAGGGTTCACAGCTGGACCCCTGGCTCTTGGCACAAGGCCTGGCACGCGGTAAGTCCAAAGTGAATTCCTGCCTAAGAGCGGGAAACTCACACTGGATCATCCGTAAGGCCTCACCCAGCATCTGAATAACGCCAGACCAACTAGAATCGTCCCCATCATTCGAGGCACTTTGTCCACAAGACTGGCAACACCTCTGGCATGCTTCTGATCAGGAAAAACTCTCAACCTAGAGGTATCCTAGCCTAACAGGTTGAGCCCCAGGGCCATCCCAAAAAGCAAGAGACTTTTTGAGTGGAATGCAAACGCTGAAGCAATAGGAAGCTTAGATGTGAAATATCCCCCAAATTTCCCCAGTGTGTCTGTTATAGAAAGACAGTCAGATTCACTAGACAGAGGGGTTGGATTTTTTTTCTTCCCTTGGAACAAATGGATGGAAAACTTGGTTTTAAAATTCCTGGACCTTGGAATACGTTTCTATCTGTGTCAAAGTCTACCCATCCACCACCTCAGCAGAGTTTAAAATCCTAGCTAATAGGTTAACAACTGTTTTTCTTCAGCTTCAAATGAAGAATATCAGAAGGCTGGGGGAATATGCAGCTCTCCAATTTGTACGGACTGCACACAGCTCCCTGCAATGTGTGTTTGACAGGACTGACATTTTGTACCGCTGTGAGATGGGAAAACGTGTGACATTTTTATTCATGGTGGCGTACGCCCTTGTAATGATCAGCTCTGGTCGATGTGCTTACCGCAGCAGCCCCCGAGCCCTCGGAGAACAAACAGGAACCCAAGGTGCCAGCAGTTCGACTGCCTTATTAAACACCGCCAGGATCCTAACGAAGACCAACTGCTGGAAAATCTCACTGTCAAATCCTCAAGGACATTGTCAGCGCACAGCTAACTGCATATATTTTTCATTTAAAATACTGAAATCCAGCATTGTGCCATTACAATCGAGGGGAGGGGCGCCCACTCCAGTGGCCATTCTGTCAGCTGCTTCTTCGGAGCTCCAGATGCTTGAGCCGGATGCCCAGTGGGGTTCAGAGCTCAGAAAGGGGTGGCAGAGACAGGAAACTGACTTTCCAAAAGCCTGGCCCTACCTCCAGGGGGAATGGCTGAAAGTTACAGGGCTCTGGGAAGAGTCCCTTGGAAAGGCAGCTCACTGGCTCCCTTTGCAAGCTGAAGCAAATCTGCATAATTAGAAAATCTCTTCCTCTCCCAGCCAGCCATCTTCCTGTAGGTGCAACCCATTACATCCTGCAACTCGGTGCTAATCAGCCTTCTGCTCGGCGGCAGACCTTAAGACATCTGCAGGAACACACGGCTGCGGTAGGCTTCACACCTTGGCAGAAAAGCTGTGTGTCAGGGTGCCCACCTGCAATCTCACCACTCGCCTCAATTCAAAGGCCTCGAGGTCAGCGTGCAGGAGGACCCCCTCCCTTCGGCGGTCATTTCTAATGCTGATGCACACTGATGGATGGAAGCCAATCGCTTGGCAGAACTTCGAAGCTTTCGTGATTGTTAAACTAGGTGATCTGGGGACGGCCACACACAGTAATGTGCTGGATACAGTTATTTTGTAAATATGTATCATTTACACAGGGCCTCTATTTCCATCCTCCAGCCCTCATGCACCAAGACACACTCTGCTATTTATTTATGGGGTCCTTGGCGTAATGGGCCTAACGAGGGGCCTGTGCATGGTTCTTGCAAGTTTGCGACAAACTGTAAGTGGTTGGCTAAACAACTGCATGTCCTCCATCCATCATGCGTACAGGCTTGCATTTTAAAGGGCTGCCCATACAGTTGGTTTGCACAATACTGTGCATCATCCTTGGTGGAAATGACCCGGGAGCTGAAGGGCTGGCAACTTAGAGGGTAGGAGCCGTAACATTCCACACCTTGGGATGAGGGGAGGAGTGGAGTAAGCTACGCCACCCTGGCGCTCGCAGGCCTCTGAGAGTATAAAAAAGCAGGCAGTTGGCAGACAGCTCTGGGACAGTGGGGGTAGGGGGAGCTGCAACTTCTTTCCTCCAAGCAAGCCATTCTGTCCCTCAGCTGAACTTTCGCCCTGGGCTGCAGAAGGAAGCATCCATCCACCCTGCACACCCCAAGAGACACTCCCTTCCTCACGAGCTGCACCTCAAACCTCCCCGGCCTGTGTCCAGCCTTGTGCCACTCTATGACGAACTTCAATAGCTCCCTTGAAGGGCATCCAGCTGCCCGCCAAATTCTGTCCTTTTGGTCTCCCGAATGTCTTTCAGATCTTTCCCTCATCTTCATCCCCCATAGGCAGCGTCCTAGGTCGGGCTCCTGCTAGTTCTCGCCTGAACGTGAGTGGCATCATCAGTGGTCTCTGCTTCACCTACTTCCATCCCTTTCCACGGTGGCCTAGAATAAATGTCTGCAACTGCCATTCCCCTGAATATAACCCTCATTGATTCCTAGGCACCTCCAGGGTACAATTCAAGCTCCCCCAGAGCCTGGCCACTGCCTACCTCCACACTTTAGCTCCTGGCCCTTACCTACTGGCCTCTGGTCTCCTCACACCAGCCCCAGTTTTCTTGAAAAGTCAGCCTCCTGCATCCTTCACATATGCCGTTCTCTCTACCTGAATGCCGAGCCCCTCTGGCTCTACTTGACATACAACTTGTCTTTTAAGATTCCACTGAAATGTCACCTCCTCTGAGAAGCCTGCCCTTGTTCCCCCAGGCAGCCCCAGGGCCCCTCTCCAACCACTACGCCACGTCCATGAGCATTTCTCTTTCCGTATGATTTGGTAACTGTCTCTCCCAGATGACGAGTGCCACAAAGGCAGGAAACACACCTCATTCCCTGTGACCTTGGGGCCTTGGACAGGGCCTGGCACCTGGCGTGCCTCGCTACATGTTGAATGAGTGAAGCAAGGAATTAATGAGGGCATAAAAAAATAACTCGGAGTTCTGCCTGGCAAAGAGCTCCAAGACTTTGGGATTTTGAATCACAAAGATGGAAGGAAAGCAGGGGAAGAAGAAGTCTTAGCTGGTTTTCAGGGTTAGGGCAATGGAAGGTGTTTGGTAGACAGCCCTGGCAAAAACTTCCCTCCCTCCCTGTCTCTGCACGCCTGGAGAGCCAGTCTCCTGGCCTCCTGCACTCCAACCTGGACTCTCAAGGCATCGTCTTGCCAAGGCTCAACCTGCCCGTCTGGGAACATTCACTGTCAACCCCTGCAGAAAGTGCAAACAGGGATCTACCTAGAAAGGTTTGGGACTGGGGCATCCCAAGAGGGCCAAGAGGTGTCAGTAACCATGAGATTATGTGGTCGACGGGCAGTAGCATCAGTTTAAACTGCTTCCGGGCAATGTTGATCCCCATCACACTTTGCATTAGAAGTGGGATATAAAGCAACAATCCTTCGGGAGAAGCCCCTTTTATATATTCTCTATTCATATTTTTATACTTTAAAATTCTTTGCACTGTAAACAAAATATGATACAATATTCCAGAAGACATGGAACTAAGCAGACTGATAATAAAATTAACCAGGCAAAAGTCATCATCAAGACTGGGGACGTGGTCAGTGTCATCTCAGGTAAAGTACAGGAGACTGGCAGGTGGCCCTTGCTGCCAGGAAGCTGCTGCCACTGCCCAGCTATCCCAGGGTCCAGCAAGCAGGGCAGTAAGGCAGGGGAAGCAGGGGCTTTGAATCTGCGTCTACCTTGGCAGCCAGGGAACTAGGCAAGGCTCTTGACTCTACTGAAACGTGGAGCAGTGGTTGTCCCTACTGCCCCGGGGGAAGGCGACGTGAGAAAATGCCAGCCTCCGCTGAGCACCTTGCCAGGCACATGGCAGGTATTCAGAAGGCAGCATTACTGTTGCTCTTATCCCTGTGTTAAGGCATCTGGGGCGATGTTATTTTTATTCTGGGGATAAACAAAGTCCCATGTGTCAGTAGCGGCCACGAGTCTTAGCCAGGAGTGAGGAGATGCAGAACGAAGTGACCCTGACCTCCACAGCCTTACTAAGATCATTGCTGGATTCTAAACATGCCCCAAACCACCAGCAGCCACAACTAAATGTCCCAGGAAGCAGGTGGAACTGAGGAAGGGGCTCAGTGAGAGGGCAGGGGAGAACCCAGGCTCTGGCATCACACAGGCCTGGCTTTTGATTCTTGCTCTGCCACTTACTGTGTCATCTTGGGCAAGTTGTTTAACCTCTCTGAGTATTAGTTTTCTAGGGATCATAGTAACTGCATTGTCCTTATGGGGTTGTTGAAGAGAGTATGTGAGATGTGCTTGTGGAGGGGCCTGGCTCAGACACAGCAGGTCCACATCAGAACGAGAACCTCCTCAGGCCATCTGACCCCTCCTTATCCTCCGCCTCTTGGTTAGTCCTTGTCACCCCTTCCTCTGGGCACAGCCAGGTTAATAAGTTCCCTAGTCCAGAGGCAGGTCCTGGCTCTGACGGGGTTAGGGACTGATGGTGAGTGTGCGACAGGCAGCCCCTGGCACAGCGCTCCTGTGGCCACGGGGCGGGGACTACCCGCGCAGCCACGGACACCGAGCTGACTCTCCTGGAGGATCTTGCTTGTGGGATACAATTTATTTTCAATATTTTATGTTTTATTTCCCCTTCCCTACTGTGATAAACTCCCCACCTCTGGCACAGAGAATTCTAATCTGAGAAAATGTCTCCGCTGGTCTCGCTGAATCAGATTTCCTGCTCCTGTCCTGCTGGGCTCAATAGCTCCCTGGCAGGGAGCGGGATTCCAAGCAGCTCCAACACAGACCTTCAAAGCAATGCTGTTTTTAGGCTCTGGTCAGTCCCTTGGCAAAGAGGCCCTGTTGTCACACTGTTGAAGGTGGACAGACTCGGGGACCCAGGAGGCCTGTCACTCACAACACGGCACTGCACACAGGGATTCTAAAGTGAATATAGGCAGCAGAACAACAGCCACCCTGCTTTTTGGGGTTTCTCCTGCTCTGCTGCACAGATCGGCTGCTCACAGACACAAGCTGTGAGCAGACTTGCCCTCACCTCGTCCCTGACTCACCGCCCTTCCTGAATCTACTCACTCACCACTCTCATTCCCCAAACTCTTACTGGGCAGCTAGTTTGTGCCAGGCCCTGTGTGAGGATGCCAAGGATACAGAGATGAGGCTGACACTGTCCCTGTCTGGGGACAGTGCATAAAAGCACCACCAGCAAGCAGGTGCAGGGGCAGTGCTGGCCCAGAGCAGGGAGGGAATGACTTGGCTTGGAGACAGGCAGGGCTTGTCAGGGGAGCGGGTGCTTGACAGGGCCTGGAAGGGCTGGCAGGATTTTGTCAGGCGGAGCAGAAGAGGAAGGACATTCCTGGCAGCAGAGACGGTAGGGGCTGATTCACCTCTGGGTCCACCAGCACCCAGCCGGGGTCTGGCCTGGAGCAGACACCTGTGCGGAGCTTGTGAGCGAAGGAAGACAAAGTGCTGGGGACCAGAGGAGAGGAAGGGACTCTGCCCGGGGCGGGGACACTTTGCAGAGTCTTGCAGGGTGAGCAGGAGCTGGCCAGAAATGGAGGATGGCAGGGACCTCCAACCCAGAAGGCCCAGCTGTGGTCAGGGTGGGCTTGGGGTTGGTGACTTCTGGCAGGGCCCTGAAGGCCAGGCACGTCCTCCCCACCATCCGGGCAAATTGGTGACCTGGGGAGGGAAGCCTGGAGAGGCCCCACGTTCTGGAGGGCTGATGGGCCGATCTCAATACTTGCTGATGTTTCTGACACCTCCTGTGCCACACAGACCAGTCGGGGAGACAGACACAGGACCCCAGAGGTATGAGGGATGCATGGGCTCCTTGATGGAACTGGGGTGGGGCAGGTTTGGGAAGTCCAAGGGCAGATTAAGATGTTTCAGGAGCTGAAATGGAAACTGGAGCTTTCAGAACAAAGGAGGCACTAGAAACAGGTGGAGCACCCCTGTGCTCCCCAGAGTGTAGACAGTGAGAGGCAGGCTGGAGCCAGAGAGGAGCATCATCTAAGGGAAGGGAGGACAAGCACAGAGCCCAGCTCACTCAGCCCTGCCTGGCTGGGCTCTACACTTCAAGCAGCCATACTGCAGCCCGCCCAATTTCCATTCCTCCTTGTGTGTTTTAGCTGAGCCTTGCTGGAGACCATACCTTGGACCAAGGGAATGACTTATGATAAGAGGCGAGAACCATCCATTGCAACCAGCTGGAGACAGCAAGCGGGCACTGCCTAGACCGGGTGCAGGGGATTCTGGAGCTGACCATGCAAGTTGGCTGCCACCCCATCCCAGTGCAGCCTGGAATAGCCACCGCGTTTAGTCTCTCAGACTTGGAACCTTCCCCAGGTATCTGAGACCCCGCCTGAACACACTGCTCCCCCCTCCAAGGAAAGCGAGCTCCCTGCCAGTCCTTAAAGCAGATGAGGAGCAAGGCTATTAATGAAACATCTACCTTTCAGTGATCTCCAGCAAGTCAACAGTGAGATGATGGGCACACCTCCTGAGGACGCTGGCAGGGAAACCACCCTGAGGACCAAACTCGGAGTATAAAACAAACAAAAAGGGGACTTTGAGATGCCCCATGGCATGATTACACAGCATAGATCTGGGCCTTTCAAAACTACCGGATGGATCCTGTCCTTCAGGATTAACCTGAACCACTGGCTATGAGACCATGTCGTTATTGCTGTTTTCACAGATGTGGCACAGAGCAGGCATCGGTGATTATTTGCTGAACGAATGACCTAGGCTCTTGGCTTCTGTCCTTCTTCACTCCTGGCCCTGGGACTGCAGCTGATCCTCCACACTGTCTTCCCCAGATGCTATCACAGGTGACTGCAGACAGCTGTGCCCATGCCTATAACCTGGGACTCCTGGCTCCTGCCTCCTTGGCCTGCCATGCACCAACCGCTGTTTCTCTTCAGTCCCTCTCTATCTGGTGCCCTGGTTGAGGTCTGACCTTGACTCTCAGTCCTGTGTGATCTCTCGGTTCCAGAATCCACACAGCTTTGGGTATGAACCTTTCTTTGCTGTCAGACAAGTGGACAAGGGGCTGGGACAGTGTCTCCTGTTTGGCTTCTGTGAATACTATCAATTTGATCTGCTCTCTTTTCTTCTTTGAGATAGGGTCTCACTCTGTTGCACAGACTGGAGTGCAGTGGTGTGATTATAGCTTACTGCAACCTCGAACTCCTGAGCTCAAGTGTTCCTCTGGCCTTAGTCTCCCAAGTAGCTGGGACTATAGGCACACATCACCATGTGTAGCTAATTTTTAAATTTTTTGTAGAGATGGAGTCTTGCTCTGTTGCCCAGGCTGGTCTTGAACTCCTGGCCTCAAGCGAGCCTCCTGCCTTGGCTTCCCAAAGTGTTGGGATTACAGGCATGAGCCACCACACCTGAGCCTCTCCCTTCTTTTGATAATGGCTCCCTGATTTCCTTTCTAGAAACTGCTGGATGGATTTCCTTTCCAGATTTCCTTTCTAGAAACTACCCTTTCTTCACCTCTTGGGTATATGTGTCAGGTAGGGTCCTACCTGTGACACGCAGAAAACCCCTGGACACAATAATTGGTTCCAATGGACACATAATCAACATTGGTTCAGTGAATGAATCCCATGCCTTGTGTGGGAGTTACTTTCTGCAGGTTTTGCACCTGGAAGGATGTGGTCTGGGGCTGTTGCCGGCATCTTGCCACCAGGAGGGAAAAGCCTGCCTGAGAGTGGTCCTAGCAGAAGAGGCAAAGCCAAGAAATGCAGCAAAAAACTGGAGTCTGATTAATGTGGGTTGACACTAAGCCACACCTGAAGCTAGTATGAGATGTCGATTTCTCTTTTGGGTTTTGTGCCCTGGCAACTCAAAGTGCCCAAACTAAATGTAGCTACTACTAAATGTAGTATAGGCTCTGCCCCTGGTCTCTGGAGCTGTACTGGCACCTGATACCCCCAATACTAACTCCTATACATGCCCAGTTTTTATCCTGTATTCTACTCCCTCACACACATGAGAAAAGCATCCAGCATGTCTTTGGTGTCTAATGGTGGGTTTCATGTACAGAGTCTACACCAGGTGCAGGATGCCAGCTTACTTGTCTTGGTTCCAACTGAGACCCAGAAACATTAAGGAGGGCCTGAGATCTGTAAGGAAACAAAGAACAAAGCCTTACTGCGGCCCACCCTCTGGGATCCCGGCCACCTGCTCAGGCTGTTGCTCTGGCTCCATCACTGCAAGCCCAGCAGGAAACTACCACGTTCTTAGCACAAAACTGGGCAAGAGCTTGAGTTTTAGAATAAACAACAAAGCTTTGAAACCTGTTGCTTGTGAGCTGTATAACTTGACTAAGTCCCCATCCTCTGTGAGCTGTCTCCTCCTCTGCAAGAGAGGGTAATACCCAAGACCCTCACAGTGTGGCTGGAAGGATTTGGTAGGCTAATCTATGGGAATGGCCTAGCATGGTGCCTGGGGTTGGAACAGAGACCCAGCTCTCCAGGTCTTGGCGCGGGGCCTTGGCAGGTGGTGAGCATCCCGTGCCCCGCCCACCCCGACAACTGCTCTTAGAGCCAGCACATGGGAGGTACTCAAACTGACCTTAAAGTGCTCAAGAGCTGGAAGGAGGGGAGGTCTGGGAGGGCGATTGATCTTGGCCCTTCTGCAGCCTTCCTTAGCTTGTGCTGAACGGAGGTGGTGTAGGTTAGAAAGCAAATTGCTACCGCGACCCTGGATTTGCACTTGGCTGCTGACATTTCCCAGTCCTTCCACGACACATCAGGAGCTCTAGCCCCACTGCTGAGCTCTCTGGCCTTCTCCAGCTCCCTATAACAAAAGGAATACTGGCTGACAAGGAGACGCTGAATGCCTAATCAGACAGCTCCCGAATTTCAACTCAATTCCTATGAATTTCCAGAATCTGATTTCTCTTTTTTGATTGGCAAGTTTTTCTTCCTGAACTTGAATATATCTGCTCAGAGGAACACACCCCAGCCTTGTTAACCTTTCATCAGAAAGCTGTCTCTGGGCCAGCCCTGGCTACGAAAAGGCGAGTGCACGTGGAAAGACAGGCCTAGCCAGCCGCCCTTGACAGGGAGACCTGACGAACCACCACCAATTAGGGGCCACGCTGCTCTTGGTCATGGCAGTGAATGAGTTGAAACAACTTTGGACAGCCACCTTGCCAGGACTGAAGGCAGCACAGTGTCACCGTCGCCCTGTAGCTGGCACAGAGGGTCGATCAGAGCAGGAGGAGCTGGGGGGAATGGAGCGGGGAGACCTCCACAGTAGCTCTTCTTTCCCACACAAAGACATGGCTAAAAAGGGCAGAAAGGGGGCAATGGAAAAGGAGAACTACGATTTGGAAACAACAAGGTTTAAAAGAGCGGCATGCAGGGAGTTCTGCCTGGTGGACCACGAGCGTGTGGCTGAGTTAGGGCGAGAAGCTGACTTTGGACTGTAGACTGCAAGGCTCGCTTGCTAGTCCATGCCCGTCTGTTGCCCTCTGCCCCAGCGGTCCGTGGCCCCTTCTTTTCACGCATCCGAGTCAGGATGGGGCACCGTCATCTGCTCCCGTGGTGCCGGGTCCTGGCCGTGCCACCAGCAGCTCCCCCACGGCACCAGGATGCTCGGTGTCCTCTGGGCTTAGGTTTTGCCTGTCCCACCCAGAGCTATAGGGACACAGGTCAGTTATGAGCACGCGCCAGGAGGGCAGCCTCTGGGGGAACTCATGTTCTGAGAGCCAAGATGATGGCCACACCCTGGGTGGACAGGGCTGGGTGGGAGGCTGCAGCAGCCGGTGCCTGACAGCCAGCTCCAGTCTCGCCCGCCGGGGAAAGAGACAGATATTTACCCAGGCCCTACGTGCCAGCACTGAGCTAGGTACTTTGAGGCAATATCTCATTTAATCCTTATAGCAACCTATGATGTGGGTATTATCACCCCTGCTCCAAGGATTAGGAAACTGAATTCCACTGAGGCTCAGCAACTTCCTGAAGGTCACCAGCTCGTTAGTGACAGAGCTGAAATTTAAGTCCAGAGCTGCCCAGCTGTAAAATCTTTGACCACTCTACCTCACTGCCTCCAGAAACTGATCAGTGCTTGCCTTTCGGCAGTCACATTTTGGAGAAGATGGAGGCTGTATTTGCTTTCTCTCTGTCTCTAGGAATGGATGTTGTGTGTGTGTGTGTGTGTGTGTGTGTGTGTGTGTGTGGAATTTTTTGCCATACCATTTGAAAGTAAATTGCAGGCATCCTGATACTTCACCCCTAAATATTAGGTTGGTGCAAAAGTAATTGCGATTTCAGCGTTGTTGAAATTTGCTCTTTGCTATTGGAATACATTCTTAAATAAATGTGGTTATGTTATACGTCATTTTAATGCACATTTCTTTATTTTTTTTTTGCTAATGACATTACTTGCTGTTTTATATTTATTTTAGACTATGGAAATGATGTTAGACAAAAAGCAAATTTGAGAGATTTTCTTATTCGAGTTCAAAATGGGTTGTAAAGCAGTGGAGACAACTCACAACATCTACAACGCATCTGGCCCAGGAACCGCTAACGAATGTACGTGCAGCGGTGGTTCAAGAGTTTTGCAAAGGAGTCGAGAGCCTTGAAGGTGGGAGCACAGTGGCTGGCCATCAGAAGTTGACAACGACCAACTGAGAGCAATCATCGAAGCTGATCCTCTTACAAAAACACAAGGAGTTGCAGAAGAACTTAACGTCAACCATTCTTACAGTCGTTTGGCTTTGGAAGCAAATTGAAAAGATGAAAAAGCTCAATAAGTGGTTGCCTCATGAGCTGATTGAAAATCAAAAAAATTGTTTTGAAGTGTCGTCTTCTCTTCTTGTACACAGCAACAACGAACCATTTCTTAATTGAATTGTGATATGCAACGAAAGTGGATTGTATACGACAACTGGCGTCAAACAGCTCAGTGGCTGGACCGAGAAAAAGCTCCAAAGTACTTCCCAAAGCCAAACTTGCACCAAAAAAAGGGCATGGTCACTGTTTGGTGGTCTGCTGCCTGTCTGATCCACTACAGCCTTCCGAATCCCGGTGAAACCATTACATCTGAGAAGTCTGCTCAGCTAATCGACGACACGCACCTAAACTGCAGCGCCTACAGCTGGCATCGGTCAACAGAAAGGGACCGATTCTCCACGACAACGTCTGACTGCACGTGGTCACACAACCAATGCTTCAAAAGTTGGATGAATTGGGCTACAAAGTTCTGTTTCATCTGCCATATTCACCTGACCTCTCGCCAACCCACTACCACTTCTTCAAGCATCTTGACAATTTTTTGCAGGGAAAACACTTCCACAACTGGCAGGATGCAAAAAACGCTTTCCAAGAGTTCATAGAATCCCAAAGCACACATTTTTATGCTACAAGAATAAACAAACTTTCTTCTTGTTGGCAAAAATGTATTGATTATAATGGTTCCTATTTTGATTACTGAAGATGTGTTTGAGCCTAGTTATAATGATTCCAAATTCACGATCTGAAACTGCAATTACTTCTGCACCAACCTAATACTTCTCCTAGGAGAAGTATGCTTCTCCTAGCATGCTTCTCCTAGGAACAAGATAAACCTCTACAAAACCACAATATCAACAATAATTCCATAATATCATGTAACATTCTAGTCCATCTCCAAATTTTCCAACTTTCCCATGAATATCTTTAAAAACACTTTTTTTTTTTTAAAACACAATCCAAGTTAGGTTCCTACTTTGCATTAGGTTATGTATCTTAGTCTCTAACAAATAAAATCTTTATGCCTAACTGATCCTGTTGTTTGCTTCATTTGATGTCATTCAAAGGATGACAGTCCTTTCCCTTCCCCTGACTGCCCTTTCCACCACCTGCTCCTGGCACGGGTCTACCCATCCCTGGGGCATGGGGCGGGGGCCCCAGTCCTCTGCCTTTTTCCTCTCCCCTCCCTTCCTGGGGCATATATGACTGACCTGAGTACCTCATAAAAACACACAAAATAAAATGAGATAGGATCAAAATTTCTACAATACAAAGCAGTTTCTACTTGGAAACAAAATCCTTATTTATGTAAAGCGAACTTGGAAATAGTTTTTGACCACTAATGGAATATTCATTTTTCTTCTTCAAATGAACAGAATTTTAAGTATAGCAACTGAAATGAAACCAAATAACTCGCTGGACACACAGAGAGTGCTTAAACAACAATCAATCGTTGCTTAATTTAAACATCCACGCCAATAATAAAACCCCAGGGAGTTTACTGACTGCCAGCTCAGTGCCAGGCCCCGTGGAAGACAGTGCACTTCCAAGAGGCTCATGTTTTCATCTCGAGACAAGCACTAAAGAAACAATCGCCAGGCTGTGTGATAAGTGTGGCATGTGCAAAGTTCTGGGGTAGCACAAAGACAGGAGTAACCAACTTTTCCTAGGGAAGTCGGGAGAATTTACAGAAGGGACCTGCTCTGAGGTTGGACGGGCAGATCAGGAAGGGCCTCATGGGCCATGCCAAGGGGCAAGGTAGACTCTTTAGGGGAGACTAGAAGCAGAGGCTGACACAGCTGCTTGTGCATGTTGAGGTGGTCCCTGCAAGGCGCACTCGGTGGGGATGACAGCCAGGAGCTTGCAGAGCAGTTCAGCGACGATTGCACAGCCTGCAGCAAAGCTGAGGCGGAGGTGGTGGAGAGGAGAGGACACGGCAGTGCTCCGGAGAGAGGCTCTGGGGAGGGGGAGGGCGGAGCCAGGTTCTGGACCGCGGTGGGAGACAGGGAAGGAGGGAGTTTGGTGGCTAGTGTACTTTCAGGCTGGGGTTTGCAGTGTCGGGAGAACACCTGCGGGAGGTGGTGGGGAGGCCACGGCTGAATGGAGGGGAATTATGCGTGACTTCCAAGCTCAATGAGGCAGAAGGAACTTCTCAGGGCACTCGGAGCCAAGGGTGCTGAGGAGGCATTTCCTGGCTTGGCGTCTTCTCCAGCCTAGCATGGGACTGGCACTAAATGACCCGGCTCAGGCCTGTAAATTCTCTGCATGCACAGAGAAGCTGGCAACCACATCCTAAGAGCTGCTCCTGGGGGTGGTATCCCAACCTCTCTGTTGCAGCTTTCTGGAAGCCACAGTGGCATCTGGTTTTGGCTTTGGTTTAACCCGTTTTTCAAACTTTACATTAAAGAGGTTTAGAGACCTTTGCTTACATGGGAGAAGAAAAGATGTACCTTTCAATACACCCTTTTTGGAATCTACCAGACTGGAAGGTAGGCAACGACTTTGTTTGCAGGATCAATCATTTGGGGGAAACACAAAGAAGGAGGCCCTGGAAGGGATTTGCCATGATGTTCTCAGGGGAGCCTTGGACTCTTGTCTCCTCTCAACAGAGGGCTTCTGGGAAGGCCTGGCCCTGGCTGAGGCCCAGAGCTTTGGTCACCTGCACCCAGGACTATAGTCCAGTGTCACCAGACTTGCACAGTCAGTGCGTTCCCATAGCTAGGCGGGAGAGCTGCACGTGGTCAAGAGAAGCAGAGGTGCTGCTGCTGGCTTTGGAGTGGGAATTAACATCCCGGCAGCGCTGTCCCTGCATGCGTTCTCACTGGCATGCTGGGTATAGAACGCCTTCTTCCTTACCAGTTCATGGCAAAGACTCCAGTCGGTGAGCACAGACGTGGACGCGTCTAGTGTCCTGTCCATCTTATTAAATGCAGGGAGCAAGTGGCTTCCATGGTGGAGGCAGGGGTGGGGGGAGCTACCTCTGCTTATTCCCCAGAAGAGAAGGCGGTCAAGGCAACATACTCTAGCCGAGGGCGCCCAGGCCCTGCTGGGGAGGACACAGCTTCCTCCCTCCTATAGCCATGGAAAGGAGGGAATTTCCATTCCCATCCCAGGAGAGGAAAGCATGGGGAAATCCTTAGCTCTCTGAGCCCTCTGGCTCTCTTCTGCCCAGAAGAGGAGGAGGGCCTTCCCCTGGAGCTTGGGAGAAGAAACCCAGCAGACTCCTCGCCCCTTCCAGCTGCGTACCGGCCCCGCGGCAGCTCCTCCTTGCTAGGAGTCCATGGGCAGCTCTGCCCTGGGCAAGGCCTGCCACCGTGCACTTATCCTGTGTGTACAACTGTCTTTTAAATTTGGAGGTGAAGTTTCAGCAACATTTGGCCTCAGGTTTAACGTTATATTCTCCTTTCAGTCTTATCAATAAGAAAAGCTAGTGTTTTTATCTCATTTGACTGTCCCTTGGGCCTTCTCAATGGACTCTAAACATGAGAAGGGGGAAAAAGTAATTTAAAGCCTCTCTAAACCTGAACATTTGCCAAGGTAGGATAGGCATTCTCGAGTTATTTGGCACTTTTGAACTGAGTGAAGAAACCATACATGATAAGGAAGCAGAGGCCAAACTATTAATAAAAATCTACCTATCTCGCTCCTCACCAACTCTTAGAGGTGTGACATATGTCCGCTCTAGAAAACAAATGAATTATTAGCGCGTTCAGTCAGTTGACAGAGTATCTTTTAATTCTAGGTCCATCTTGGGACTGTGCAGAGTGGTCCTGGGGGTGAAGAGGTTGCCTCTGGGGGGCCCTCAGGGTGCTCTGAGCTCTCCTCTCTCATCGCCCTGGTCACTCTGGGTCGGGAGTGTCCACCTGCTGGTCTGTCTCCATCACTGTGCCTCGCGGGGTGGGCACTGAGGACTTATTTATCTCACACAGGGTATGTTTCAATGTATGCATGAACAGATGCATAATTAAATGGGTGGGGTGGTCACAGCCTCAAAGGAAAAACTCTACTGAGGCAGAAGGCAAGGAAGCACCTACTCTCCCCGGCAATGGCAGCTCTTGCCCTGACACTAAGCCCCCCTCTTGCTGGCCTCCACTGCAGAGCTGCTGTCCGGGGGCCCCTGCTACCCCTTCGGAGGCCTCCACGGAGCTCCCCAGTTAGCTGCACAGGCACCAGCTTTGCAAGGTGGAGACATTAATGCAACAATCTCAACAGTCTCCGTGCCCACTGGCAAGCTAAGTGTTCTTAAAGAATGAAATCCAAAGAAATGCAAACCCAAGGCAAGGACTCCTGCGAGGTTACTGTGGACTACCTGGCTAGCTGAAATTATTTTGCTGGGGCACACAAGTTTTAACAGACATATCAAATGACTGAAATCCTTGCTTGGTGAGAGAGCTGGCGTGGGCTCAAGGCAGAGTGTCCTGGGTTTCCGAGCTGGTGATGTGGCCCTGGGCAGATCCCTGCATGTCTCTGAGCTCCAGCTCTGGGTCCATAAAATGGGGCTAATGATCCCTTCCTTTGAGAGGTGACAGAGGTGACACAAGTTACTGGACAGTGGTGGGGTAGGGGAGTGGTCCTTTATTTTCCAAAAAGAGAATGTATACCATGGGGCCACATGAATGGTTTAGGTGATCCATGGATGAACACTTAAAATTTTTTTTGTATGCTCAGAAAAAAACTTAGACTAGAACATCAAACCTATGATTTTACCAATATCATTGCTTAAGATGAGGCTAAGATTGGTATGGATGTCAGGTTTGAGGCTATTTAAAGAGAAATATCAAGAAAAAAAATAATACAGAAGTAGGAGACTGTGGCAAAAATTTCTGAAATGGAACTCAAAAGATTGTTCTTTGAGAAGAATTTCAAGTCCCTAAAACTCATGCCTGCCAGTAGTGGGTGCTCTAGAAATGCTACCTGTTATGGTCCAGGGCTCATCAAACCAGGCACCCAGGGAGGGACTAGAGGACAACCTACCACGGGGACGAAGCTGGAAAGAGTTAAAAGGAAAGGGTCTGTGGTCCCCCCACCCCTCCTGCAGCTAATCTGTCACCTAATGAAGAAGGGGCCGGCACAAGTGAGCTGCCTGGCAGTTCACATACAGCAAACTGATTAAGAATGTTCAACCAACAGCAGACTGTAGACCTTTCCAGAGAAAATAAATAGAGTGTAGACTGTATGCAAATGTGTTTGTCACTTTGACAGCACGTCTCAATTAAGGCATCTCGCGGCTGTGGGTAGGCTCTCCGGCTGCAGCTGGAAGGGAGAGCCCGCTGCATGGCTGATACTAGGGGCTTGACCTTAATCCGCATGCATGCATTAAAAAAAAATCCTGCCTTCCTGTACACTTGCATAATGCTGGCAGCCACGTGAGGGAAGTGACAAACGGGGAAAAAAAGCCACTTTCATCCTCTCCAGTTTGCAGACCTGTGAAGGCACAGACAGCTCTTATTTCAACAGAGTTTGGGGTGGCTTTTTTTAATTGTTTATCCCCCACCCGTGCGCACACACACACTCTTATTCTGCATTTAGCTGGGAATGACATTAAAGCATCTCTACTTCTGGCTGAAATGGAAAGAAGGTCTTTCTCCATTTCAAATAGGGCCTCCTTTTTTTGTGTTTCGAAAATGGAATGTTTAACACCATGAAATCCCTCTCCCCCGCCCCCTCTTTCTCCGTAATGGGCTCCAAACTCCAGCGAGGAGCTCCTTTCATGGGAAGGTTAGTGTGTGCAGGAATGAGGACAAAGGCAGGCAGGAAGCTGACTCTGGAATGCCATGCTGGCGACAACCGAGCGGCGCTGTGCTTTCAGCGAACACAGCCAGGGAACCGGGGTGCGGGTTTCTCCTGCAGGGCCTGAGCCTGGGGTGGGGGGAGGCAGCTCTTCAGGGGCGCAGACACCAGTGCAATTTGAAGATTCTCATTAACCAAATGAGCACTACCCTGTGGATGCTTTTTTCTTGCGCTTCATTTCAATTTTTATAATATCCTTTTAAGTGCATAATCAGAAAAGGGGGTGAACCTCCCCAAGTTAAAGATGCATGAATATGTTATCTGAAAATATTGATTAGAGAAGATGATTTTTATGTTCCAACCAACACACCCCTTACAGGAATAACCCACGGCAGCAATTTCGTTAAGTTCCCTTCATTTCTAAATAGCTCAATGCCTCGTACATAGTAGGCACGTGATAAATGTCTGTTAAAAACAGGATTATTTTAAACGTAGGCATCTAGGCCCTTTATGTGGTGAAACAGCAATCACATTTAAGATAAGAATCATAAAGAGTATTTCAATCATGCATCATCTAATAAATGGTTAAAGAATCAGGTGATCTAAAAATAAATAACTTTATAAATTCTTGTTATAGCCATATCTTGTTAACAGAGCCATTTCTCATAAATCAAAAAAAATTATGACTTTTGCTAATCAAAAGTCGATTTAAGAGAAGGGAGGATATGCAATCTTTTTCAACCAAAGATATAACCACAGAGAGGAAAGGGATAAAAAATTTTAGTTTTTGTAGAGTACAATGTTTTACTGAAGGGAAAAAAATCACACAAATAGACAATTTTTCAAATGCTCGGGTCATTGAAAACAGTTGGTTAAAGAATTGGATCTCTAGAATCGTAGCTTGGGTGTTTACTTTGAGAAGCACGACTCCTGATATTGATTTTCAGGAAGTACATTAATAAAGAACTCCTAATTGATTTTTTTAAGACTTCGCTTGTTGCCTTTTATTTGAAGGTGCAAAGAAGGGCCTGGGATGCTAAAGTGTTCTAATGAGATGCTTAGCTAACAGAGACACCTTAAACGGAGTGCCTTGGAGCGGGGGAGACAGCAGCTGCATTTAATGACTTCATTCAATAGTTGAGCTAGTTTATGACCAGAACCATGCTGTCTCCCTAAAATTTTTGAAAATTCACCTTTAAAACATGTTTGCACCAAATAAACATCTGAAGATGTGAAAAACTCCATCAAGTTGCTTTGCTAAAGGGCTAAATGGAAAACCGTTTGCTGTATGAGCTACAGCTGCTAAAAACCAAAACCAGAACAGACTGGTACAACGGCCAGGGTGCTTACCTGTCCAAAGTGGACTGTGATTGGCCGTCGGTCTTCCCGGAGCTTGGGGTCCTTGGTCTCTACCAGTGGGGACGGTGCAGTCTTTGGCAGCTGCTCTTCTGGGGTGGGGGCACAGCCATTCTCAGTGATGTCCTGTAGGGAGAAGAGTGGCAGGGGGTTGGCATCGGGGTCCTGGCACCTGTGCTCCCTCCAACCCCACAGCCAAGAGGCCTGCAGTGGAACCCCCTTTGGGACATTCCGAGCCTCCCCTCCTGATGGAGATGGAGGAAACAGAGGGCTGATTTGGCTCTTTGACTTTTAAGAACTTGAGAAACCAAAATCATCCATGCTAAATTACAAAGATAACATAATAATTCATGACAGTGGAAAAAAAACCATCTTTCATCTTACTACCTTACGTAGCTATTTTCATTTTTATATATTCACTTTGTCCACGTGCAGACATTTAAAAATTACTTGTGATCACAACTCATGCATAATTTTATATCCTGCTTTTTCCCCAATATATTATAAGCATCTCCATGGTGTTACATAGTCATTATAACAAATTTAATGGATGCATAATATTTCATTGATTGGATATATAATTTAACAAACCATTCCATTACTACTGGGCATTTAGGTTGTTCCTAATTTTTTTTTTACTTTCCAAATACCAGGGATAAATATTGCAGTTTTTCTTTCTTTTGTATTAGTTCTTCTATGGAAATCCCTAGGAATGAAATTACTAGATCAAAAGACATAAACATTTTCAAGGCTTTTTATTCATTCTACAAAATTGCTTTCCAATTTACATTAACTACTAGCAGTGGATGTGTTACCAGTTTCACAGTACTCTTTAGCCTTACCATTTTTAAAATGTATTGCTAATTTAATAGGTGAAAAATTAGACCTCATTGTTGCTTTAATTTGCATTGCTTTAATTATTTGTGAGTGTGGACATTTTGCCACGTTTGTTTACTGATGATGTTACTGTTAGTGAACATGTATTTGTGTTCCCTCTTTCCTACCCCTAATCTTTCTGGTCAAGAATAAAAAGATTGAAGCCTGAGTTAGGACTCCATGACTTGGGATATATTTAGGGGCCAAAGAAATATTTTTAAATCTAGAAATTTAATTTGTGCTTTTGATGAGTAAAGTCAAATTATAAGGAAAAGAAAAACTCCAATGTGCACAAGGCCAGTGATGGCTCCGGTGACTACAGCTGGCAGTTGACTCTACACATGGGTTCCCTGGAACATGGACGGGCCCACTTGTGTGACAAGGATCACGTGTTTTATTCGAGTCAAGAAAGTTGCTTAAATTTTCATTGGAACAAGGCAGAGAATAAATGTATAAATAAATAACATTTAAATAATCATTTTTTCTTACCAAATAAAAATAACTCACAGCCAGAATGAAATAATGAATACAATTTCCAATTCTTTTCATTGCAAAAATAAATATACATTCTGGTCAAACAAATATATAATCTTGATACTCATATAATTCTGTACATAAGAAATTTTGACAATCGGTCACTCTTAACTTCTCAGCTGAGAGAGAACGGTGGAGCATGGAGGAAAGTGGTCCCTTACCGAATAATCACGCATTAAGGAAGAAACCTATATGCTATCTCCATGCCTCAGTTTCCTCACCTGGAAAATGGGGATATTGTGGCGAGGGAGATTAAAGGAGACAGATAATGTAACAGTGTCTGAAACATTGTTAGCTACTCAGTAAACTACCGAAAACACACACACACTATATATCTGACCGTGCGCATCCAGCTGCCTACCACCTGGCTTCCTTTCCTAAGGAATCATGGCTGCCCGAGAGGCCAGCCCTGGAGAGTCTCTACTGCTTGGTAAAGAACCAAGTGAGATGATGACCTCTTGGCTGTACAGGGAGGGCTTGGATCAAGTGGCCCACGTTGGACGGTCAGTCTCAGCCAGGCTGAACCTCAGTGATGAAAGAGGTTGCTGACAGCCAGTTAGAAACGGCTCTTTTGGAAAGGGGCTGCCCTAAGGTGCTCAGGTCAAGTGGAACAAAGGTTCTGTGCCAGAAAGCAACAAAGGGCCAAAGGGGCATTTTGGATCCAGCTGGAGGTACCTAGAGGACAGATACGAGGGCCTGAATAAGACTAAACATTAACAAGTTCACTTCTGGTGTGGGGAAAATTTTGTGTGCGTCCGTGTGCGTGTTTGTGTCTGGCTGAAAAAAATGGAGCTGCAAGGTAACATGGTGAGAAAATATTGGTATTAATTGAAAACTATAAGGTGATAGCTATTTTAAAAAAAGAAAATGTGGTAGTTTTGGGAAAAGTGCCTTAGTTGAAGCTTCTAAGTAAAAATACTGTCTCCTAGCTTTGTTTTTACCATTAACTAGCTGTCAGATCCTTCTGATTCACTCAACCTCTCTGCACCTATTTCTTTATTTTTACCATGGGAGAACACCACCTGCTTGGCAAACTTCAAAGCTACTGGGAGAATGGGTTAAATGAGATGAGATATGAGGAAGCTTTGAGAAATGTCACAGCACCCTGCAAATTGAACGTTAGATCTGTACCCCCTGCAAAACGGAGAGAACACCTGCTAAAAAGAAGAGCTTCCCTTCGCGGAGTGGCTACCCCTGGCAGGCACTTTTCCAGACCCTTGACCTTCATTCTCACACTTAGTTCCCACAATGATCACAAGGTAAATAGGATTATCCCTCTTTTATAGGTGAGGAAATAGGGCTCAGGGAGGGTAAATTACTCAAGGCCACATAGCTAGGAAATGGAGGAACCCTGAGCAACGTGACTCCTGGTATTTATACCACGTTAACCCATAACAGTAGCACGAGTGAAGGCACTGGGAATTTAGGAGGTGCCCAGCAATTCATCAGATGTGATCTTCTCCTCAGAAACCCCTCTGGTTACACGGATCCGATGCTGCCGTGCCTTGTGCTATCTTATCTTCGTATTCCTACAGATTGAGAGTTCCTTGGGGTCTCGGTTCTCTACCCTAGAGCCCTGAATCGAGTACACGCTCTCCAATAAATCTTTGTAAAGCTGAGTTAAACATTTGGAAGGCAAATGTGTCCGATACACAAATGTGCCTGCGTGTCAAAAAGCAGTGCTCACATTCATTTTATTTATGAGAAGATCCAAAGGTGCAAAAGATTTCTTATAAAGTCCTGTCGCTCACTCCACCAATATATTAACTTTTTCGCTATTTCCTCCACTTGGGGAAGGACAACTGCTTCCTCCTAGGATGCCACAGGGAGCTGAATAGGAGCCCAAGACAGGAAAGAAATAGGGCCAGTTCACATCCTCTGCTGTGCTCACAAGCAGAGAACTTATGCATAGTAAGGAGCCAATAACAGCAACTTTTGACACCCCTGATAAAAAAGTTGTGACCTAAGGACTGTTTAACAACTCAGCTGTCAGCAAAGGGCTTGGGAAATAGGTACTCTTGTAGCCTTCTGGTGGGAATGTAAACTGGCAATTTATATGAAAAACCTACAATACGTACATGCTCTTTGGCCCACTAATTCCATTTTTAGAAGTTTATTCTAATTAAATAATAAGAATTACTGAAAAGTCTTACTTATGAGGATATTTGCCTAGAAAAAATTGGAACTAATGTAAGGGTCCGACAGCAGGATTGATTAAACAATGCATAGATGTATATCACACAAAATTTTATGTAGCCATTTAAAACAATGACATGTAGAAGAAACATTTAGTAGGTCTGAGAGATGTCCAGGATGTAGTAAATGAAAATGCAGGTTACAAAATGATATTATTTTCTTTTCCCTCTTCTGATTTGTTGAGTTTTCCCCAATAACATGAATTTTGTTTGCAAACAGGAAAAAACTAACTTTCTACATGTCATTTTTAAAAGCGAAACCAAGAAGCTCACAAGAGGGGCAAACCCGTTCCTTCCTGAAGGGCCACACAGGAGGAAGACTCTAGACAGAGCTGTAGATCAGAGGCCACCAAGGGCGGCAAATCTCTTCCCAGGAGCCCCGAGGCTCAGTGCAGAGCAACTGGGGTCCTACCAGTTCCCGTCCCTTGGTACAGCAAGAGAGTCAGGAAATAATTACGTTCCTGTC
This sequence comes from Avahi laniger, assembly GCA_963575035.1. Classification (NCBI taxonomy): domain Eukaryota; kingdom Metazoa; phylum Chordata; class Mammalia; order Primates; family Indriidae; genus Avahi; species Avahi laniger. The sequence goes on along the minus strand of CAUYSK010087867.1, from coordinate 37,551 downwards.
ATTTTCAAAAATCATGACTGACAGCTAACGTCCACCCCTCTGCGGAGAAGGCAGGCATAGCACACGCTGAGTCCTTGGACATGAGTCTCCAAGAGAAATCAGGGACCCAGGGTCTCGGGAGACCAGAGTGCAAAAAGGGCTCTGAGTGGCCTTGGGGAGGAGCTGGGACGGGGTTGGATACGTAGGAGCTGAGGACAGGACTTCACGAGGCAGAGATGCGCGAGTAGGGCACCGTGGCCCCAGGAGGGAAGAGCAGGGCCTGCTGCAGGAATGGCAGGTGGGCCAGAGCTGGGGCATTCCACCCCTGCCCAAAGAGGTGGAAGCTTGAAAGGTCTGAAAGGTTTTAATTAAAGAGTGACTCAGAGCTGTGTTCTACAAAGATTCTTCTGGTGGTTAAGTGGACGACCTGAAGGGAGCTGATCCCACGTTCTCAAGGTATGTGCACATGGGTCTTTGGGCAGACTGGCTGCCCCAGATGTGGAATATAAGAAAATGGACAGAACAGAAACTCTCATTTACTGAGTAGCTACTAAGCATTGCTGTTTAAACACATTATGTCTGCTAATCCTTATAATAATCCAGTAAAAATCTGTATTTTGCCTAGTTTATGGATGAGAAAAACTAGGTTCAGAGTGAGCTAGTAACTTTCCCAAAGTCACACAGTGAATATTCTACAGAACCAGCACTGAGCCAGCCCAGCTGATCTGCCTCAGAAGCCCAAATACCACATCACCAGGTGGGGGAGTTCGACAGTCCCCATAGATGTGAGGCAGAGGCCTTCCCATCTCTGACTCACACCGCTGGTGGGAGATCTACCTGGCTCCATTTTTCAGATTAATGCGGTGCCCTTCTTTTTCCAGGCTACCTCACACTACAGCAAATGCAAATTAAAATGTGAATACTGATATCAAAATAGTAGCCAAAGTTGGAATTTCTGTGATTGAGGCTGCAGTGTATTTTAATGTGTCTGGAGACAGGGGGCTGACAGTTCCGTGACAAGGTGTGAAAGTGTCTCTTCTACAAGAGTCTACCTGGATCTCCGTGCCCACGAATGCCTACTCACCCCCTTCAATGGGAACTGTTTGGCCAGAAACTCACGCCTCTGCGAAACCAACTGTGAACCTGCTCCTTTCAATCAGAGACTCTATCAACAAGCTCAATTTGTCTTTTAAAGACAGAAGATTCAGAAACTTTACAAAGGTTTGTAAAAAGGGCCCATTTGGTTAAATCATTTTGATACTGATGAAAAAAGAGAAAAATTTCAGGGGTTCCTCAATAGGCAGAAAGGGTCATCCCTGTGTGAATATCTTAATGTTCCCCGTGGGTGAGGAATGCACATGCGGCCATTGCTCTTAAAACAGGGCATTCTCATGCCAGCCTCGCGAGGCTCTGTAGCGGGATGTAATCTGTTGACAGTCACAGCCCAGCCACGAGGGACACTTCTGCGGGCCAGGTCTGGCAGGGAGGCGCGTCACATGAAAGCACTACACTCTCCCTTAGAAAGCGATGGCTGGGTGGCATCTTTGCCATTTCTTCTTTTTCCTAATTTTGAGCAAGTCAGACTTCAAAGGAGGCCAAGCTACAGAAGAACTTGACCACCTTGCTCCATTTATCTAGAGAAATATGTTATCCATCCTTCTTTTTTTTGTTGTTGGGTTGAAGCAGAGCAGATATGGAATAAAGCCACACTGTAGCATCTATTAACAATTATTTGCCAATGGTCACACAGATATCCTGAAAGCTCCTATTTCAGATGCTTTGAAAATCTGCAGCACAAATGAACAAGGGATGGAGAAGGGCCCTGCTCGATCGTATTAGAGATGGACCCTCCACACACCATGATGACCTCTCCACAGGTCGGCCCCACGTTTGCTATTTGCAATTCAAACCCAAGGCGAGAGCGAAGAGGGCAAGCTTGGGTTCTTGATTATGTCTGCGAGGTCACCATCGCTATGCAGAGTTAGAGGAGGCCGGGTGGCAACCCAGCACATTTGAAAATTGGATCTTTGTTGGGAACTGCCTGAATTTCATGGCAGAAACCAAACTTGAGACGTCTGTATTAGATGCATCTGGGCAGCCACATAGATATGGTGCCGTGTAAAGGGGAGGGGGCAGAGGGGAGGGAAACAAAAAAGCCAAGGAAATATTTTCTGCTGCTGTGAGAGAGGTCAGGTGAAGCCAAGTCCTAAATTAGCTCAAGAAAGGGAGCTGGAGAGCACCAGAGCCCCAAGTCCTGTACACACTGAACAATGCTAGAGTTTCAATTACAAAATAGCTCTCTTCCAGGAACAACTGCAAAACATCAAGTCTGCGGAAATCTGTAAGACCGAAGGGGGGAAAAGTGAAAATTGAAAAGGGTGCACTAATAGATCTGTCAACAGTCCGATGGTGACAAGCCACATTTCTATAAAATGCCTTCACCATTTGTGTCACCTGAAATGTACTGACACTCTCTATAGAACATTATCTCCTGAAGCTATTCTTGAAAAGACTGGCAGGGGGAAGGGGAGGGGAGGGAGACATCTGCTTCAGATACTACCAAGGAACAGAAAGAGAGATGGCGTGGAAGGAAAGTGATCTAGATTGTTTCAACAAACCTTTGAACCACCACATTTAAAAACCTGAGCTTAACTGGCTATTTGCAGAAACGTTAAATATCATAAAAAGGGGATTCTCCTAAGGCCAACGCTTGCACGTACAAGTAGGGAGGTAAGGTGAGGTCTCTAGCTTAATGGTCTGCAGGGAGCACGTCTGACCGACGAGGGCGCATCTGTCCTCTGCCTGAGGAGGGGCCCGTTTCTTTGCTGACTGCGGGTAACATTCGAATACCAACCAGAGCCTACAATCCAGACATCAAGGAGGGAAAACTCCCCCCCCCGCCACTCCATTTTCTATCTGCGATACAATTCAGCTACATGGAACTGGGATAGGAGATAAAAAAGGTATATTTAGTGACTTAAATAGCATCCAAGTAAAGAATACCACCTGCCTTCCTCTGGCAGGGTGCAAGAGACTACAGTTTGAGGTCTATCTGGATTTATATTACAGGGTTTTTATTTCAGGACTTGAACCTCAGCTGTTAAAAATTTACTCTCAGCTGAAACCAAGAATTTAAATGCTTAGTCAGAGCAAATTATTTTCCAATTAAAAGAAAGGAATCAATTCCTTCAACCATTTCAAGTTAATTAGAGGTCCTGTCTGACTTTATAAAATTAAAACTGCTTTCAATTTTTTAAAAACTGCCGAGATAACCAAAGGTCCTTATTAGAGTGGTACATTTGGAGGCGCGGGGATGATGGAGTAAGTGATCCCAAATATCTTTTGGAAAACAAAACACGTGTTTCAGGAAGGCAGTGCGAAACACTATGGTGGTACGAGCACAGTCGCTGGAGGTGGATGGGTCTGGACTCTAATCCTGGCTTTGCTGGGCTCAAACAGTGTGGCCTCAAATGACTTCACCTCTGAACCCTAGAATCTGTACTCGTGAAATGGGAATAATACCTCACAGGGTTGTTCTAAGGATTAAAGGGGAAAGCTCCTACCCCCGCCCACCCTTAACACGAGCTTAATGAAGGGTGGCAACAACAATAACAATGATGACATCCATAATAATATAAAAGTGCCCTCTCTGTTATAGTGACTCTATTGTACAAGTCTAGGGATTCAGACTGGGGGAATCTTAACCAGGATGTAGCCAGTATGATTTCATACGATTTTACTAATGGTCCCAGAAGTCAATCAGAGCCCTTCCCTCCCTGCACAGAGTCTCCAACATAAACTGCTGGGTTCCTCCCATGCAGTCCGCCACAGTGAGGACAACGAGCAGCGTCCTCCTCAAACCCACCCTTTGTGCCGTGTCTGCGGGGTGGCCGCGTGCAAGCTGGAACCACGGCAGTCACTTCCCTGGAGATGCTTCTTGGTTTAGGTTACGACCAGCCCTGGGGCAGAGGCTGGCTGTAGCAGGGGCTGGGAAGGCCGAGGGGATTTCTACAGATGCCTGTGAACCTCAGGCCCAGGGGAGCGGGCCAGGGACAGACTGGCAGTGGTAACTCTGAACTTGCTTGCCTTTGTGGGTTTAAGCCAGAGTCTTAATGTTATTTGAAGACAGTTTTTTTGTCTGTGAATATTTATAACAGTGTGAAAACTCCCGGACAGCTGGTAATGCATTTTGAAGTGTGTTAACAACACTGTATCAAACAGCTCTCTATTGATCACATCATACTTTTTTGTGGCCATGCATTTCATACACGGTGCTTATACATTTTGAATAAGAACTTCAAGTACCTTTTGCTTCAAGCGGTTTTTCACCTCTTTTATTCCCATTTTTGCATGATCTTTTGCCTGCGTGAAAAATTAATTTAAGTTAAGATTCCCTTTCTGTTTCCAGCAGGGACTATGCTTGATTTCAGTCCGTCGAGAATCACCTTCTCTGATTACTAGAAAAAGGAAGGAAAATGGGATCATCAAGTCGAAAACATAATGGCTATGAAAACAAATACAACGGTAAAAGGTGAAAAAAAAAATCCCTTAAAGAGGCTGCAGAGATTTTATTTTCTGCATTTTGATGGCACAGATTTTTTTTTTCCTTCCAAAGCCCTTCTTCTGCTCTCTATAATTATTTATCTCAGCAGCCTGGTGACAGCCACCAGTAAGAGTAGAGCTGCAGCTTTTCCGGCTGCAAGACTCGGAGTATCCATTATATTTCACCAGGGCAGGGCCTCAGGATCAATTTCTGCCCGGGAGGAATGGCCGGAACATACACGTCGCGGGGTTTCTGTAGTGCCGTTTCCTAAACCTATCCTGGCAGACGCCCTGGCTTTTATCTTATGTCATTTTAGACCTGTGTTGTTCTGTTGGCAACCGCCCATTCTGTTAAAATAGCTACAATTTAAGCACAGAGAGGACTAACAAAATTAAAAATGGCAATAAAACAAAACCTCCCCACTTCAGTGGCTCGGGGTCAAATTAGCAAGCAAGAGAAATCACAAGAAAAAAATACTTGAGGCTTGTGAAAGATGGAGCACCAGGAACTGACGTGTTCTATCTTCACTCGGCTGTGGGCACGAGTCGCACAGATAATGCATTTCCTATGGGGCAGTGGTGACAGAGATGATGAAGAATTTGGGACAAAAATTAAAGGGCGTATCCCACCACCAACGCTCTTCAGTAACCTGCAAAGGCGCTGCTTTATTTTGACCTAATAATGGGGATACACGTAGGAAAACTTCGCCAGAACACACGCTAGACCATGCCTCTGGGTCTCAGGGATGTGGGTGAGGAGCGGCCTGAATTTCAGCCACCATTTAATTAATTATTATTATTTTTTTTTAATTTTTGGGGGCTGTCTATGTACTGTATTCACCACCATTTTAAAAGCTAAAACCAGTAGCCTCCCATTTCTCTATTGCAGCAACTGTGAACAGCAACACTGTAAATTAAAAACGTCACTGGACTGGTCATAAAAATCCCAATGCTAAATAATTGTAAGAGCACTGAGAATTTTGGGAAACAGTGCAGCAGCCCCTGAGTCATCTCTGCGATAGAAGACCACGTGTATTTAAGAGTGTCATCATGCTAAGGGAACAGATCTGTCTGGACCCTGAGACCAAGACCAGTACTTACGAACTTGTAGACAGTCTTCATGGCCGGATTTGCTTTTGTTTTTACAGTATTCAGAATTGCTCCACTTCCTTTCTATAATAAAAATGTCAATTAGCAATGTGGGCTGAAGGCAGAGTAGGCCGACACCAACAAAGACCTCTTCTCTTCAACCAAGTTCAGCAACTTTTCAAAGTGTTATTCAAACAGAGAAACAGGCCTAGATGGTAACTGGTCCCGGACAGTTATGGTCATGGTTATGGCAGAATGGCTCTGGGTGGGTAGCTGCAGGGTGTAGGTGTGTGGCCTCGGGGTGAGGAGTGTGATAACCAGGTTAGGGGGAACCCTGGGCTCAGTGTTCTGCTCAGCACCTGTTCCCTGGCTGGAAGGGAGGCATATCTCAGGCTGTCTGAGGCAAGGGTTTCCCTATAGTCATCTGTGGCTTCTCAGGAAATTCCAGTTACCACGGACAATACTCAGGTAAGTTTAATACTATGGACTCTACAGCTGACACCAAGCCAGGGCAGGAAACGGGATCCGATCTGGCACGAACATTGGGAAATATGCTCCCCTCACCCGTGCAACTTCCTTTCCTCACCTCGGTTTTCTGTGCTGTGTTTTAAAATCTCTCTGGTAGGCTGCTTTCCTTAACATCTAAATCTTGAGAAAAGGAAAGAATGAACAGCCATAAATGTTCACCACGGCTTTACCGTAAATCCAACACACCAACTTCTTGCTCACTTTTTTTAAGGAGCAGGGGGGGAGAGGAGGGAAGGCCCTCCCACTACATAAAGGAGGTGACGTGTACAGGCCAAGTTTTCATAGATGTTCACGAATCTTCAGTCTCGTCCCTGCAGACGTGGTGGGAGGGCTCACTGCACGGGTGCCCCCTGTTAGGCTCAGAGGGTGCAGAGCCAAAGGAAGCCTGGTCTGTGCTTCCAAAAACTGCAGTTGGGGGGGTTCCAAGGTAAATAACTGACACAGCAGGCGATGAGGTGATGACAGCTGTAACGGCTGTGTGCACAAGGAGTGTGCAGACACAGAAGACCAGGGAAGGCCTTGGAAACGTTAGACCTGGCCCACGAAGGATGAATAGGAGTTGATGTGGGGGATAGGAGGAGAACATTCTAGGGATGGGAAATAGCACATAAAAACGTGCAGAAGCTGAAAAGCCATGGTGTGCCCTGTAGCAAGTGGTTACCGTAGCATGTGCAGTGCGCCATGGGCCGGGTCGTAAGTGGGGCTGGGAGGCCAGATGGGGTCAGCTCCCGAAGGGCCCAGAATGCCAGGCTAAGGGATCTACACTACGGAGGATTTTTAATCAAATGTATCACATGATCAGATGCAAACTGACTGGAATGGAGAGAAAGTGGAACCAATGGGTATGTAAGAGAATAAGATATAGTAATTATTGGCTTTAATTTTTAGCACAATATGTAGTAACTGCCCACATTAGAAATTTTGAGCTTTAATTAAAAACATTACAATTTGACCTAGAAAGCATTCTATGTTGTAGGACGATAGGAAATTTTCACCCACTCATTTATTCCATACTGCTTTCCAAAATTACTCAGTATCCTATTTAAATGGTCCTTTGGAGCATTGAAACTCCCTTTATCAATCAATCAACAAGTCCTTATTGCTCCTCTCTGATTTGCCAAGCGCTGTGTTTGGCCATACAGGAAGAACAAAGGAAGTCTTTCACCGAGGAATTGCTTGCTCTCGGCCAACTGCAGCCACTTCCAAGGGACTCGCCTTGGCAGCAGCGCACTTGGCCCATAAGCAGGAGAGAACACTTATCACATTATGTTGGGGTTGCCTGTTTACGTGCCTGCCTCCCCATGGCAGGGAGTTTCCCCAGGGCAGGGCCTGTGTCCTGCTCCATGCTGTGTCCCCAGTACCCAGCATGGTGCCTGGCACGCAGTAGGCCTTCAGCACACACTCAATTATAAACTGATGGAAAGGAAAGGCAAGATTTTGAATTCTTTAGAGGATTCGGAAGCCCTAAGCACCTGGCTCCTGACACAACAAGAAATTGTTCACAACAGAGAGAAGATGAAAAAAATCTCTCGGTGATATGTTCTCCATCTTTCCAGCAGGGACGCGTTTTTTGCTTGGCCATGACCATGACTGCTGCACTGGCCCTAGAAATGCTCTACGACGTCCACATTCCACTCAGCACTCCTCGGCTGGTTTCTCAAAGAGGAGGAAGCCTCTCCCGCCTCTCTACCCTCACCAAGGAGAGGCTCCGGACTGTCCCGTCCTTCTAGTCTCCTGGCATGAGAACAGCCTGGCTTTACAAACAAAAGCATCCTCAGCTGAGAGACACGAGCACTCCGGCCCCACGGCAGCCTTGTGGGTGGCCAAGGAAGCAGAGGGCTGCCAGGAGGCTAAGAAGGGGGCCCAGGTGGCTTGGAATTGGGTGTACACTTACCCGGACCGTGGAGAGCCACTGATGGTAGAGTTTGTCACTGCCTGGGGAAAGAGAAGTCAGAGAAGCTATTATTTAAAGATGTGATCTGCTCTCGGGAGTTCTTTAAATAGCTTTCAGCGTGCAGGAGAACCACATGGAGGTTCCTATGTTCCACTCCCCAAAGGAGGCAGCAGCGAGTCGCCGCCACGAGTTTTCTTTCTCAAACAGAGAGTCCTGACCCCCAGCCTTCAGAAGCCTCCCGACTGCCTACTGGATGGAGGTCAGACTCCTCCTGTCTTGTCTCCTGGCCTCACCACCCTCTGCCTCTCCATCCTGTGCTACCGCTTTGCAGCACTGCCTTAGTTAGGCCCCTCCATGAGGAACTACCTACGTTCCCCAAACCAGCATTCTCCTGGTCCGCCAGGCCCTTGTAAATGCTGTTCCCTTGCTTGGTCACTGTTCCCTACTTTCTCTGCTCAGAAAACTCAATAGCCAGCTCAGATGTCTTTTCCTGTGGAAGCTTCTCCTTACTGCTTCCTCTGAGCAGCCCTCTAGGATAGGTAATACCCACTTAGATGTGCATATTCTCTGAAGTACTGTGAGCCACATCAGAGCAAGAACGCCCAGGGCTGTGTGTCCCAGTGTCAGGACCTTGCTGGACACACACTCAGCCCTCAAGACACTTGAATAGTGAGAGGGAAAGGAAAAAGCAGTGTTGTTGGTAAACTCTGTTCATTCGATCTGGTGGGATAACGAGGTCTTCTTATCAGCAGACAGCTCTTTTAGAAGCTCCAAATAACTGAACTTAGTTGAGCAACATCTAAAGCCCGTCTTCTCAGAACCCATATTCAACTGTTAGAACACAACTCAAGCTCAGCCCTATTCTAACTGCACAAAAACCTGTTTCTACTCCCTTTCCTGCATTGGTTTAATTTTTATTTGTCTTTAGTTAAGCATTTCTCTCCTATCTGACTAAATCTTCTTGAGGGCAGAACTGGGTCCTTCATTTTTTCACTCTGTGGGGCTTTGGACACAGCAAGCGTTCAGGAAATGCTTATCAATAATCCACTATTACTGCCCATAGACTCCATACTGGCTTTATTAATTAACTGTGCTTCCCCATAGCATAGGCTGGTAGGGCCTGTAGCAGCCAGACGTGGATACTGGGCTCTATGAGTTCATGAACTTCCAGTTGGATTATCAGATAGTCCAGACCAGACACAAGCCCAGCAATAAGAGGGCCGGCAGTATGATTATTATTTTGCATCTGGTTTTGACTATGCTGCCAAAGACAGAGGCCATGGGATTTGGAAAGGCCAGACTGGGATTCAGGAGGCAGGATAAGCCATCAACACCTCTCTGGGCCTTGGATGCCTCCTCTAAAAAATCAGAAAAGCCCTCTTCATTTTGCAGGGGAAAAGCCCTGCAGTTTTTCATACCTGCAGAGACTGTGCACCTGGCAATGATTTTCACATTTTACAGAAACATTTACCGTGCACTGACCCTGTGCCAGGGACTGTCCTGGGTGACTGTACAAACTTTCCTCAAGGATTCTGATCAATCTCAACAGGAATCCTATGAGGTGGGCAATGTTACTCTCGGAGCATAGATAGAAAAACTTTAGCTAAAAGAGGTGAACTGACTCGACCAAGATCTCTCAGCTAGTGAGCAGGTAGAGTTCTGATTTCAATCCAGGTCTCCTAATTTGATACCCCATGTGCTTTCCATTGCATCATGCTGGCCGCTACGTTGAACTAGACTTTGTCTCCCAGGGGAAGTAAGTGATCCCCAGGCCACAGGATTTCACATGGGCCAATATAAGTCTCATCAGAAAATGAAGAGGAATTCTTCAGACATTTCAAGGCCTAGTTTGAAATCAGTCTCTTCCTGATCCCCAATAAAGGAAAAAGTCATCACTGCTACTCCCTGTCAAACATACCCTTAATCTACAGCAGCCCACAGCCCAGAAAGAAAAATGAGACGCATCTCACCAGCATACTCGCCCATGTTGATTTCCTCTTCAAAAACATCACTGAAACCTTCACCAGAATTGAGAAGGTCTAATCGACCATCAATAAACTATAGAAAGAAAGAACAAAGCACAACTTCTTATACAAAGGAAAGGGGGAGAAACCCATTCAGTGGTCACCTTGCTGTATGCCTAGAGAAGAATCTTAGGTTTTCCAAGATAGGAAAGGTTCTTTCCAACCGAGTTTTCAGAAAGTGAGTTTCAACAATAAAGGTTCTAAAAAACTGGCTGAGTGTTTATGAGAACTTGGAAAATCACGTGGCAGATTTGCAAACGGTCTGTCTGGTCGCTGACCTCCCTCTTCACCTGATCCCCTTTTTCCCTGAGCCTCTTCAGCCCGGGGCCTGAGTCCCACCCAAAATCCCTGCCAGGGAGTCAGACACAGGCCGAGCACGGGAGGGGCAGGCACCTGTTTGAAGAGCTGCAGCTGTGTGGCGTTCTGCAGGAACTGCCGCATGGCTCCGGAGCGATAGTGGGACACGAAGGCTTCCTCACAGAAGGTGATCGGCTCCTCCTGGGCAGTGGAGAGGGGACAAGAGGGTCAGAACATGGAGCGAGAGCTGTCGCTTCTTACACTCCTTCAGGCAGAGCGCCACATCTGCTAATTTATCTCATCCTCACTGGTGACGTAGCTGTTATCAAGGAAGTCATTCTCCCCTATGGACGCGGAAGCTGTTTCAGGGAGGAAGAGTCATCCCCCACAGTCACATGGAGGGTGGGAGGCAGCCTAGGAACTCATGGAATTCCAACAGGGAATTCTAGGCTGGAACCAAACAGATGCCAACCTCTCGTTGCCCCCGACATGCCCCTACCATATCCCAATAGCGAGTGAGTGGGATGTGCCCGCCCGGGATGATTTCCAAACTTTTCTTTTCACTTTTAGGAGGGGAACCCTTTATTCAGATGGAACCTTATGCAGAAGGAACCCTCCTACTGTGAGCTCTGTGAAGCAGAGCTCGGCTGGGGACCGGGGCTGGTGGCCGGGTTCTCCTGGCTCAGCAGCCTTCTCAACCCCTCACATCCCAGGCACCCCTGCCGTCCCTAAGGCACCAGCCACGGATCATGGTTTGAAAATCATTTACACAGCAATCTTAACCAATAGCAAATTGAAAATTAATTATTTATTTTAAAAAGCAGAGATGACCAAAAATAAAATTTCCCGTCCAGCCAATTTTGTGCTTATGCTGTTTGATAAGGAAGTTTGCTTTCACCGAACTACATTTTATGAGTCAAGAAAATGATAGTCTACACTTAAAAAAAATCCCATCCGTATATAGTTAACACCTCAATCTTTCTTTGAACGCTTTTGGAGCACTTATTTACACAGACAAGTCTTTAATTTCAGCAGTGTATTCTCAATTCTGAAAGATCAGACTTTAATATCTTGAGCTTGAATTAAGGGTAAACCCCCCTCCCTTCACAGACTTGGTAGCAAACACAGAGATGTTTGAAGTTCCACTTTTATCCTGTTTTAATGAGTTATGTGAGTGTTAAATTTACTGCCTAGCTTCTGTAAGTTCTAAGAGTTCCTACTGCTTAAATATAGCCAGTATTAGCAACTGGGTGGACTTATTGCACAAGAGCTACAAGGATGACCCAAAAATATTAGGGTAAGGGGAATATGTATTTTTATACAGGTATGCCCTACCTAGTTTTACAAAGGATCTGAGGCAGTTTATATAAGCATCTAAAACAATAAAGAAAAAAGTCAGGGCTGGAAAATACATAGATGTATAAAATGTATTTATTTGGGAAAAGAATATCTGGATATGTAGATCTTATATGATTTCTAAAATTAAGTTACAAAATTAGTTCTGAGCTTCCTGGCTGCTGAAGCAAGAAGGGAAAATAATGCAAACTTTACATTGTGTATGAGAAAAGAAAAGCAGCATACTAGTTCCTTGGGAAAAAGAGCTTTTCTTGACATTGATTACTTTGGCATGGATCTACATCTTCCACGCTCAACAGCTGAGAGACCAGCTAGTGCTAACCAACAGAGACCCAGCTAGAATTTCATTCCTGTGGCTTGGAAGTTTTGCTTCTCACCCTTGGGGCCACAGCAGGGCAATTAATTCTCTTCCCAGGTGATCTCATCCGCACACACACAGCGTCACTCATACACTGATGACTCCTGATAAATATTATCAGCACCTTTCCAGAGCTCCAAACCCATGTCTCAATCTCCACCTGGATGGCCCACCGGCACCTCAAACTCAAAGTGGTCAAAACTCCCAGTTATCAATTCCCCCATGAGGACTGTACCCCAAACCTGTTTTTCTTTCTTTCTTAAGTGTCATTATCCATAGCTATGACAGCAGGCCCATCAGACTGCCCAAGCCCTTCCCATTTTACGTGTGGAACGTCCCAGGCTCATCTCCTGCTCTCCATCCCACTACCTTGGCGCAGACCGAGACGGCTGTGGCGGAGGTTTAACTCCTGTCCCCTGCCTGTTTCATTCCACCCAGTCTATGCCAATTCTTCTGGCCAGAGTGCTTTCTAAAATGCAGATTGGATCACATCACTATCCAACTCAAGAACTTTGATTGCACAGATGTTACCTTTGTGAGATTACTTGATTAATGTCTGTTTTTTCCATTAGACTATATGCTTCATGCAGGCAGGAACGGTACTTGTTTTGCTCTACATTGCGCACCTGGCGTCGTGTGTGGCACACACAAGGGCGTGTATGGAAGAGGAAGGCAAACACACCGTCCAAGACCCTAGCTGTCTTTCCCAGAGTCCTCTGTGTCACTTTGTCCCTGCTCCTCCACACACCCAGTGCTCCAAACGCATTCCCTGATCACACGCCATGCGCTCGCCCACTTTCTTCCTTGCTTTTGCAGTTCTGTTCCTTCTGCCTGGATTTTCTTCCTCGCACATGCAGTCCTCTGTGCAGCAGTCACTCGTCCCTGCTCGCTGCTCCCACAATGCCGCATGCGCCCCTGGGCGCTGGGATAGTCTTCACTTGTGTCCCCTCTGACCAGAAGCTCAAGGGGGCAAAGGCCCTGCTGGACTCATTTCTACACTCCCCGGGGACAGCGCAGAGCCCAGACCCCAGCTAGAAGCTCAGGGATGTTGGTTAAAGAACCACAAAATGAGCTCGACCCTGGTTCCTGCCACAAGAGCCCTATGGTCTCGGTGTGGCTGACACTGCTTGGCCGATGGTAGAGAGGTCTCACAGCAAGATGCCAGGCGAGTGACACGTGTGTCCAGGGAGTTTCGAGCTGCTCAGAGGAGATGCTCGTTGGAGCTGTTAGCATTCGCTCCTGGAGCTTTGGCCCATCGCTGCCAGGAAGAAGTCTGCTGAGGGACGGATAAATTCCGAGAGTTTGCAACCAGATTTGTATGTAAGGGTCGCCTGAGGCAGGACTTAGCTGCTGGAGAGTAGAAAGAATCTCATCTTTGGGGAGACACGAACATTTGAGGCCTGCTCTCTACTTACTGGAGGTGACATCCCCCAGATCAGACGTCTGTGTCACAAAAACAGGCAACAGGACATGGGCACGGACGGGAAAAATTCAGGGAAAAAGGGACAATAGGGCTTTTCCTGAAAAGAGCTTAAAGAACAACATCAGGTGTGTCAATCAGACCTAGAAAAAACTACTGCCACACCGTGTAGTACGACTGGGGTGGGGGCGAAACGTCCACAGGAGTCCGAGGAGGAAAAGGCTAATCCCCCCAGGGGAGCAGCTCAGAAAACGCGATGCAAAGTGGACATTTTTCAGCTGAGCCTGGAAGGCTGAACAGGAGTTAGGTGAGTCAACCCCAGCTGTTCAGGGTCTAAGACTTTTATCCTAATCCTGCTGAAAGGCAGCGACACCGGCATCACCCACAGTGACGTATAAAGGTCTGAATGGGAACAGGCACGGAGGGCTCCTTCTCCTGGAGTGACTCACCTTCTAAGACAATGACAGCATCACAGTTTACCTCACCTGATCACAGGTCCTGCGTCAGGCGCTGCGCCATGCACTTTACAATTCTTTTTGTCATTCTGAAAACTTTAAGGACGGAGGAATTGTGCTCAAATTTACGGAGCAATGACTGAGGTAAGGAAAGTTGCCCAAGGTGACACGACCCGGACACGGCAGATTCAGGGTTAACACCCAGTGGCCTCCAAAGCCCAGGTGTCACCAGCACGCACGTGGCCCACTGCAGACTCAGCTTTTCTCTGAGGCCTCGGTCCTGTCTGCCCTCAGACATCAGCTAGAGATCAGGAGAGTTCTTTTCAGAGTTGGAACCCTTCAGGTCCTCCCGGACACTTAACGCAGCGGTCTCCGCAGAGACAGACGGCACCAAGAGTAAGCAAACTGCTGCGGAGGCTCTCTCTGCTGCAGGCCCAAGGCCAGGACACCAAGCCACTTCCACCAGCTCGTCCACCCCTTGTCTTGCCCCTGGAATTGCTGCTCCCGTTTCACTCTGCCGTGGAGGAGAACAAGGCAAGGTGTCCGGTTAGTTCCTTCCTTTGTAAGAAGTGCCGATTGAGTTCTCTTATTAGGCTGATTAAACCTTTTGTCTTCTTAGGTGACACTCTAGGCACGGGGCCTACTGGCTGGTAGCAATGTTAATTCAGGGAATTCAGGCCGTGAGCATTCAAGCTTAGATCGCATTAGCAGAATTTTCCATCTATGACCCGAAGGACAGTAAAACACAGCTGCTTAACCCTATCAAGAACTTCGTTACAAAATGACAAGTTTTACTCCCAGATTATCTTCTGGACATATGGAATCAATTGAAAACTCCGTCACTAATGAGTAGAATCTTTGTTAAGAGGTAAATGAAGTTGGTGATTCCAAGGTTTTTGATACTTCCAGAAATAAATGACTTTATCCACAGCATGGTCAGTACTGGCATAAAAATAAAACATCTCTCATCACATTTTTCAGCAACTTTCCTTGTTCTGCTGACCCATATTTAAAGTATTAAATTCTTATTTTCCTTTACGAACTTAATTTTTATCAAAATTTTATGTGCACATTTACTGTGAGATTCTAAGAGAAAAAGGAGGCATATCTGTTTTATAGATCTTGATTAAAATTTGAAAAACAATAATTTTGGAAGATCTATCCTTATATCCAAACATTTTTTTTTTTTTTTTGAGACAGAGTCTCAGTCTCTTACCTGGGCTAGAGTGCCGTGGCGTCACCCTAGCTCACAGCAACCTCAAACTCCTGGGCTCAAGTGATCCTCCTGCCTCAGCCTCCCAGGTAGCTGGGACTACAGGCACGTGCTACCATGCCCGGCTAATTTTTTCTATTTTTAGTTGTTTGGTCAATTTTTTTTTTCTATTTTTAGTAGAGACGGGTTCTCGCTCTTGCTTAGGCTGGTCTCGAACTCCTGAGCTCAAACGATCCGCCTGTCTCAGCCTCCCAGAGTGCTAGGATTGCAGGCATGAGCCACCGTGCCTGGCCCCAAACATTTTTAAGTCATCTACTATGTGCCAGGCTCCATGTTAGGGGAACAAAAAAATGAATAAAATGTAGTTCCCACAAATAGTAATAAGCGAATGAGGGGTGGGAAGTGGATGAAGTTATAGATGATACAAGAATGGCAGAATGTTATGTTCATAGCAGCACTATTTGCAAATGCCAAAAGACAGGAGCAACCCAAGTGTCCATCTATGGATGAATAGATAAACAAAATGTGGTATATACTATGAAATATTATTTAACACAAAAAAGGAAGAAATCTCTGATACATGCACAACATAAATGATCCTTGAAGACGTTATGCTGAGTAAAATAAGCCAGTCACAAATAGACGAACACTGTACGATTCCACTGTACAAGGCACCTAGGGGAGTCAAACTCGTAGAGACAGAAAGGATGGAGGTTGCCAGGGCTGGGGCGAGGAATGTGGGGTTGTTTATCGGGTATGGAGTTTTAGTTTAAAAACTCTGGAGATGGAGGGTGGCGATGGCTCTACAACAACGTGAATGTGCTTGACACTATACTGTACACTTAAAGTGGTTACGATGGTAAATTTTATGTACATTTTAACACAACTAAAATGTTTTTAATTAAAAATTTAAAAAAATCTTACAAAAAAAGAATGGCAGAATATTTATAGCTGTGGAAGCTGGGAGATGGGTACACGGGGGTTCATATACTTTGTATGTTTGAAATTTTCCCACAATAAAAAGTTAGAAAAGCTCCTATTATCAAGGAATCCTGTCTAGTTCAGGGAACAAAACAAACAACTACTGTGTGACAACTGGCATACCAGAGGGCTGGGTTTTGTCTTTGATTTTTTTGGTAAAGGCATCTTTATAGAAACTTAAAACTTTGTTTTGATTTGATCCATTTAACATGACACAACATGGCGGAGAGAACACGTCTCGGAGTCAAAAGATTCGCACTTGAACCCTGTCTCTGACCGTACTGGCTCTGTGTTCCTAGGTGACTTAACTCGTCCTTCCTCATCTGTGACAACTATACAACGCTGGCCTATCTCGCAGGGTTGCTTTGAAAATTAAAAGATGACAACAAACAGATTCTTTCACAATAGACTTTCAACAAATAACTGTTTTCCTTGAGGGCAGAGACTGGGTCTTACCAGGGCCGGCAACATAATTTGTGGGGCCCAGAACAAAATAAATATGCAGGAGAAAAGTTCTGTTAAAACATAAAAGTGCCATACTAAAATATAAAGCTTTTTTCTTTCTTTCATGGTTTCTTTCTAGATCTATCATGCCATTTAAAATTTACTATTTAATGTCATCCTAAGAAAGAAATTAAGTTATTTGCATGAACTCCTGTTATTCAACTTCACATTGCACAATGCCAGTTTTCAGTGCTAACTCCTCCGTGCAATCGGATGTAGCTTGTGCGTGCATTTGTATTTTGTGCTTACCAGGCAGTGGGATGCTGCACGAAACTAACTCAGCTGTTGACTTCACATCTTGATATACGTGCATGCTCCACTTTTGGCCTACTGGTGAGAAAGGAAAGGGGTCCATGGTTGTTTTATCTTTTCCTTTCCTTCTATGTCATAATTTTCAGGATAAGTGGTTGACTAAGTACAAAGTGACATAAATAAACATGATATTAATAGATTTCCACAGTCATTTGTGTTTCTTAGAAGGCCACTGCCTTCTTTTTGCATGTGAAGCAAGTTCTGGTTCCGACAAAAGTGTGGCCTCTTGTGGCCGGCAGTGCCCGCCTTCCCCTGGGCATCGCAGGGCCACCGGAATTCCGTGCCACGGGGTATCGGGAAGCCCATGCGACCGGGAGGGCCGGCTCCACAGAGACAGAAGTTTTGTGCACGTCTCCTTTGCTCACATCCATGCCCTACTGTCCCATCGGACTTCACGTACAAAACACCGGTTCGAAGGTAAAAGTGTTAAGAGTTGCAAGATGGTGACAGCAGAGTATTAAACCCAACTTGGGGCTCACGCTTTTCTCCCCTCTCTTTTCACGGCTCATGCACTCAGTAGGCAGCTCCGGTGTTGCTTCTGTTTCTCTCTGGGACCCAGCAGGGGCAAGAGCTTCAGGCAAGTCTGTGGGTCGGTGGAAGTGGGGGTTTCTAAGCTCCAGAGCATGACACTCAGGCTCTGCGCAGCCTTCCCCAGCTGGCTTTTCTTGCTTATGGCATCCCCTCCGCCTCATCCACACGCCTCTCCTCCTCCAGAGATCTGGGACTGCCTGCCACACGCCAGCCACTTTGTGCACTCCGGCCTCTGCCTGCCTTCCTCACGCTCCCTCCCTGGGAGGACCTCACTCCATGCCTTCAGGTTCTTCCTCAGTGTCCACCCAGGCGGACTGTCCCAGTGCACTGCAAGCTCCCAGAGGGCAGGCTCTGATTCATGGTCACTCCAGGAAGAGGCAGATCGGGGAGTGGGACACACAGCTGGGTTCCAGTCCCAGCTCTGCTCCTTGCTGCCCCTGTGTGCCACCCTGGGCAAGTGACTGCACCTCTCGGATCCTCATCCTTATCACCTGTAACACGGGGAGAGCTACCTGCCTCCTGGGATTGCTGGGGGTTTAAGGAGGGATGAAAGGGACGATGTGGGTTAATAGTTCTCAACTTTGGCTAAGCATTAGAATCACCAGGGGCACTTTTAAAACCCCCAATCCCAGGACCACAGTTTTTAAAACTCCTCAACTGACCCCAGTGTAGCCAAGACTAACAACCACTGGTGTAGGTGAAAGTGACTAGCACAGAGCCTGGACCAATCAACAGTTGTTTTTTAAAGCTTAAGACTGAAGAAATCTGGGGAATCTGGCTCCATTTATCACCAGCAGTTCCATCTCGGTTACGTTTTGCTTAAATACCTCCAAATTCCCTGCGGGGGCCTCAGCAGCACTCCTGGAGCTGGGAGGATAAGGCTGTGCTGGTCTGAAGCTGCCTCCTGGAAAGGTCAGCTGTGACAGCTGCCAAAGAACCAGGTTCGATTCCCAATCAAAATGGAAAGAGGCTCAGTGTGGTGTCTGGTCTAGACGATGCCAAATCCTATCTACCCGGAAGTTTTGGGAGTATGTGGCCAGCAGGGTCAGATGACAACAACTTCAGGCTAGCCAGAAGCAGGCATGCGTGTAGGGAGAAGGAGCCAATGTCAGCTGAGCGCTTGCTCTGGACCAGACAACCTGCATCCTTCCCCTCGCTGAATCCCCACCAGAGCTCTGAGATCTCCTTAAATTAGTCCCGTTTTACAGATGAGGAAAAGGTGCCCACACAGGGCAAGTGTTTTGCCTAAGGGCCCAGAGCTCAGGAGTCTAGTGACTCCCCAGTCCACAAATGCTCTTTGCCCGCGCTCAGAGGCACTACGTGGTGCACGTTCCAGGACGTGGTCGCCAGCAATCTCAGGGTCACCATGTGGACTTGGGGAGGGGGGGGACTGCACGGCCACAGTCAGATGACTCTGGCTGGGCTGGGCCAACCCGCATTATGAGGTGACAGGACTAAGACAGTTTTCCAAACCTTTTGTGTGGTAGCCAAGGCATGTGGGAGAAAGACTCTCAGCCTGGGCCCAGCTTTGTCACTATAACAAGCCCTAAACAAAGAATCAATGTCTCATCGTGAAGCCAGCCCACTGTTCAGATGATTTAAGTTAGGGGAAATGTGGGTGTCCGACAAGAGCTACTCTGATGATTTGCGGGGGCAGGGGTGGCGGGGCTGACGCTATTCGCCCATTCTGGCCAGCCGCTCCGGTATTGACAGAAGCCCCCGCATGCGCTCGCTAGATTACAGTAAAGACATTCAAATCACAGGCGTGTCAGCCCGTGCCTCGGCTCCTCTGTGCCAGCAGCCCTTCCTTCTGCATTAACCGAGACAAACAGGGAGAAGTCAGGAAATTCTGATTAGCGCAGGAACGGCAGATGAGCTGGGAGGCCCGCAGAAGCCGAGGAGACACAATGAAGTTGGTCTTCATGCATACTAGCTTAAGATTTTCTTCCCATAAGAAATGCAGATGGGAATCGGCACTAAGAGGAAAGCAGGTGCCGTGATTAAAAACAGCTACCGCTTGCTGAGCCCTACCCCTGTGCTAGGCGGTTTTCCATGCATTATCTCACTTACTCTTCACGCACTGTCAGGTAAGTATTAGGACCATCTCCATTTTACAGATAAGGAAATCAAGGCTCCAGAAGGTGACATCACCTGCCCGAGGCGGCGGAGCTAGTCAGTGACAGAGCCAGAGTTTGAAGTGAATTCCATCTAGCCCGGGGGCTCCTGCAACACCATCTTCTTTCTTTTTGATTAAGAGAAATAATCGCAAGATTGTATTTGACATATTAGCGGCCACCTGGGGCTGTCCTAGTAGCAATTCAAAGAGATGGATTACAAGGTAGTGTCAAAGAGAGTGGGCTTTGGAGTAATGACCGTGAGTTCTGGCTCCACCATCCGGTCCACCGTGTGCCATTTCATTTCTTGGAGCCTCTGTGTCTTACTGATGTGACGGAAATACTGTCCTCCTCACGCTCTGAGCATTTAATACCGTTACACAGGGTAAGTGTGCGGAACAGCAGCTGGTGCCAGGTGAGAGCTGATGTGAGAGAGACAGTGACTGCCCTGGGCCGCAGCAGAGGGACAACTCTCTCCCTGGTACGGAAACCAGAGGGGACACGCTGAGGTCCCAATATCAAACACCTGCTGGCTCAACCACCCGGCCAGTGGCAGAGTTTGCCTCACTGTCGCTGGGGACCAGATTCTGCATTCCAAAGCCAAAAAAGGATGCTCCGAATGGACTAGAGTGAGAATCTCAGCTTCTGGAGAGTGAGGAGAACAGAGTCTGAGAGAGCACAGTGGAGAGAGGACGGCGTTGGGGGCCTGGCGGACCCCTGGTAGAAACAGAAACCCATCTGCAAAGCGGCCGACAGGAGAACCAACGTTAGCTGTAGCGAGAGGAATATGGGACTCACGGGTCACAAGGTGCAAGGACATGGTGATAAAGCAGCAGCACAAAGTAGTCTGTAGAGACGAAACGTCCCAACCCTCTGAGCCCCCCTAGGATGTGCTGCCCACCAGTCCCCTGGGGGCACGGCCTTGTCCACACACTGAATTTGGGGCTTATTTATTACCCGTCCCCCATTCCCTTATTTATTGTCAGTCCTCTCCTGAATGTCACTGGTCCAGAGCTGGGGCTCTGGTGCCTGGCACAGCCTGGTGCGCAGGGGGCTTTGGTAGGAAGTTTCCGGTCACGAACACGTGGCGGCACTGAGAAATGGAACGAGGACAAGGAGAAGTGTCAGACACCTGACTCAGCCTTGACTCCTTTTCCTTGTCGGGGTCTCCTCAGTTTCTTCCTCTGTAAAATGGGAAGATTGGAGCATCTTCAAGGTACTTTCTAATGCTAATGTGTTGTTTCTAGACAGAGAAAAGGCCCTTCTGCACGAGGTCTGCCGCGGCCCTCACAGAGAACGCGTCATGACGCGCAGCCCTCGCTGCGGAGTCGGGAACGGAGAAAGACCCTCAGTGGGAATGCGGGCTCTGCCACCCACCCTGTCTGGAACGCGGGGCAGGGCCCTGACCCTCAGAGACACGGCAGAGCTACTTCCTACTTCACAGGGCTGTGTGGGGAACACCGGCTGATTCATGTGACGTGCTTAGCAGAGGGCTTGGAAAAGATCAGTTTTCCACCCCAAATTATGGCGGTTCCCGGCCTGAAGCATGTCTTAAGTGACTCTACTTCAAGCAGCACGTGACACACACTATCTGTGCAGGACACGTAGCAGGTCAGTGGAAGCGAGGCCATGACTCAGAGAAAGTCATGAAAGGACCTCCACCAAAGCTGCCTTCTGCTGCCCAGCGCCAACGCTGCAGGCGTGCGGCGACTGTCTCCTGCCAGCCCTGTCCAGAGAGGCCCCTTGCCCTCATCTTACAGCGGGAGGGATGGGACCTACCCAAGGCCATGGAGCTGGAAGAGCCAGAGCTGCACCCAAAGTCGGTGCCGACCTGCCCTGGCCCTGCGCCTGGCTCTTCCCACGACACCCCAGAACGCTGAGTGTGCTCAGGAGGTCAAACACGGTTTTCCTCCATGTTTCTGGGAAACCCAAGGCACAGCAGACTCTTTTCCATACAGACATGTCCTTTTCCATGAGCTGCAGATGCAGTCCCAGTCCAAGGAGTCCAGAGCCTCTGGATGGGGATCACGTACAGCTGGGGGCTGCAGAGGGGCTCGGTGCAGCCGGAGCTCCAGGAACGGGGAGGAGGCGAGCCTCTCTGAGCCTCAGTTTCCTTGGCTCTTAACTGGGGGATCACCCACTTATATTGTGAGGCTGAAAATTGCAGCATTTGGCAAGGTGCCAAGACTGTGTAGCACACAGTAGGTGCTCAGTAGAAGTCAATGTCCCTCATGGCCTCTGTAGATGCCCTTTGAGAGCTGGGCAGCATGTCTTGGATGGGACCTTTTTTACCTGTCATTCAACAAATACCTGTGACTGAGGTGACTCTGTCTGGGTGAAGTGGGGTCCAGGAAAGGCCATGGGGCTGGTGGAGGTGACATAAAAACCAAGGGCCAGGGAGGAACAGGTGCTAGCTAGACGGAATTCAGGTGGTGGGCACAGGACGGGCAGCTCCTGCCGTGCGTAGCTGCGTCACTGGGGTTGGTGGTGTGTCCCAGACACGGTGACTGTGGGAGATGCTGGATTTCTCCTTCCTCACTTGGGGGTATCTTCCCTGAGAGCCAGAGATCCAAGAAGTGATGGATGCTAGACCCTCAGATACACAAAAAGTAACTGCTCAGCACGTGCTGGCGGCTCTCCCCCAGCCGCCCTCGAGTCCCTCCCTTCCCTGGATCCCAGCGCCTGCGAGCCAAGCGGGGTGTGGAGCTGGGGAGAAGCCCCCCAAGGCGCAACTCTGCCCACCGTGCTGACCATAGTGGCTCATTCCCCGAACACCCGCATTTCCGTAACACAGAGCTGGCCATAGTTCTCCAGATGGTTCCATAGGTCTCCTGCCTTGGCCTGTGCTCCTCCTGCCCCTGCTTTCTCAGGCTGGGAAGACTCCCTCATCTTTTGCGGATTAACTCAGGGCCAGCCGCCCTGGGACGCTTCCTGCCTGCCTTGAGCTGGGTAGGTGTCCCTCCTCTGGGTTCCTCAGCCCTCCGCTCACCTCTACTACAGCATTTACTGCCATTGGTCACCTTGCCTGGCTGCCCGATGGTTCCCTCACTAGATGGTGGCCTCCTCGAGGGCTCGGTGGTATCTGACTTCCCTCTGCATCTCCAGCTCCTAGCTCCGTGCCCGGGTCCGAGCGGGCACTCCAGTGCTCTTTGCATGAATTATTCTACCGCAGATCGGGCAACGGGAACACTTCTGAGGAAGAGGCAAGCCGGGTGGAGAACCAGCCAGACTGAGGATGCGAGGAGGAGGGTTGGAGGGCGGGAGGGAGGGAAGAGAGAGAATGTAGTGTGTGCGCTGGGAGGGGCAGGGGAGGGCGGAGGGAGGCAGGAACACCGTCTAATTAGACCACATGTGCAGAGCAGCATCTGGCTCCAAGCACAGCAGTTTACACCGCTCCTGGAGTTGTCGTGGAGACAACCACATGACCAGCCTGGAGCCGAGACTCAGGGGCAGCAATCCAGATGCACTCCTAACATATTCTGACAGAGAGCAGATGGGCAGCTATTTGCAGGGCCAAAAAATGCCAACTCCGCTCCCCTCCAGACCTGCGTGCCCTCATGGATCATTTTCATCTTGTAAAGTCATTCTTATCTGCCCTGGAACCACCAGTTCCTCTTGTGTAGGAAGCAGTGCGAGGGCTGCTATTTTTGTAGTTCTCTGACCATCACAACTTCCGGCCTGTTCCTGTGGGCGATGAGATGTCACCACCTTTAATGAAGGAGTCCTCGAGGGCCCGGCTCCCCTGCTACCAGCCTCCCCTCAGCTCTTTCTTGGTTAAAAGTGTCTAAATCTTTCACTGTTTAGGCTGCATCTAACAGATCCGGGCCTGGGAGCAACACTGTGCTGGGTGTGGGCAGAATACAGGCTTTGGTGGCTGAGCTCCTGTTCTGCTGGTACTGGCCTGGGGCATGCACTCGGTCTCTCCAAGCTCAGTTTACCACTCTGTAAAATGGGGTTTGTATTAGTAACATCTATTTCCATAGCATTATTTTAAAGATTAAATTAAATAATGGAAGAACCTTGACAATATACGACTCCATATAAATGTTAGTTGTTATTTAATATAATGGTAATTTTTGACTGGGATAAAAATTCTTTTTAAATCTCAAAAATTTTAAGCAGAAAGCTCATATCAATTAGCCGGCATAGTGGTGCATGCCTGTAGTCCCAGCTACTCAGGAGGCTGAGGCGGGAGGATCACTCTAGCCTCTAGGAGGTTGAGGTTGCTGTGAGCTATGATAATGCCACTATACTCTAGCCCAGGAGACAGAGTGAGACATTGTCTCCAAAAAAAAAAAAAAGAGAGAGAGAGAAAGAAAAGAAGCTCATATCAGCGTGGTAAGAAAATGACAAAATCTTTGGGTCTGTGTAAAACTCTATTTTATCACCCACGTGTAAGGCAAATGTTGGAGCATCAGGTTGGGGTTTGAATTCTGTCTCTGATGCTTATTAGCAGTGTGATCTCATATAAGTAACTTAAAATTTCTCTAGAGCCTCAGTTTCTTCATCTGTAAAATGGGAATAATCATTCTTACCTCCCATGAACTTATTCCAGTTGTGAGAATTAACTGGGGCAATGTATGTAAACCGCCCAGCATGCAGTAGGCACTCAATAAGCATTAGTGCCATTTCCCTCCTCCTTGTTCATTTGATGGAATCAAGTAAGACTGAGGATGAGGAAGAATGCAGTGAAAAGCATGGCTTCAGCTAGAGCGAGTTAGAATCCCACTTGTTTGCTGCATGACCCTGGGGAGACATTCACCTTTCCCAAGCCTCAGTTTCCTCTTCTGGAAAAGCAGGATAAAACATTAACAGAACCTGCCTGGTCACATTGTTGTGTGGTTTAAAGCAAACAATGAGAACATAAAGCAGTTAGCATCTAATAAACGGCTGTTGTTAAGATCCTCTTCTCCCTTACTGGAGAAATCCTCAACCATTTCAGGAAAAACTGTACCTTTTCTGTAGGTCTAGCCCGGGCCACACACGCCACACAGTCTCAGGGGAAGAAAAGTGAGGCAAGGACCCCCACTGGAAGAGTGGGCCGCTGCAGGAGCACGTCAGGACCCCATCTGAGGCCCCCTGGCCCGCTGCCTGCGTGGTCCAGGTGCAGGCAGGATTATTTATAGAGCACCGCAGGGGGTCCCGCTGCTGCGCACCCGCCTGCCATCGCAGGTGTGGGGAAGGCCTGGCTAAAAATATTGCTAACGTGGGTTTAATGTCACCCAGCAGAGACTAATGATTGTTTTAAGTAAATATTAATTATAAGAGTCGCCCGGATAGAGTGCCAGAGTAGCATGCACGCTCCTGCGTCTGCAGATGTAGGTAAAGTGATCATTTGGGGAGACAACAACTTACATGACTCCTCCAGGGAGTTTAACGGCTGGCAGATGCTAAATATTTGGGGGATTCCCGGTTAAAATATTTGGTAGGTGTCTTAATATGCGAGACATAGGGATTTTCTTATTCGAAAGATGCTCTTCCCCAGACCAAACAGCGGATTCAGTTCCACTGGACTCTTTAACATGGGAAATGGTCACAATGGCGTGGAGAACCCAGATCTCGTTCAAGGCCCAGCATGTTGGCTGGCTGATCTTGGACAAATGTTGGCCCGAGAACCTGGATGTGGGGTCGCTGACCGTCGATGGTGTCCAGTTCTCAAGCTCACTAGCTGTGTCCTCCTGGGTATGTGCTTCTGAGTTTCAGCTTCCTCACCGTATTGGCAGTTAACATTTTTGATCACTTCGATCAGTGGTTCTGACATCTGGGAGCACATGAAGACTCACCTGGGGGGATTCTTTTTCATACACAATCCTGGGCCAGGGCTCAGACCTTTACGAAGCTGCTCCGATGATTCTAGTGCATGTGGGAACCGGGGTGGCAGGTGGTGGTGGTCGTATAGTAGTAACAAGAGCGGCAGATACTTCCATGTGCCCACCATGCGTCAGGTACCCTTCTAGGTGTTTTCCATGTATGCACTCATTTGATTCTCATAACAACCCCATGAAGTAGATATTGTTGCTGTGTCCACGTTACAGTTGGGAAACGGAGGCACAGAAATGTGAGGTAGCTTCCCCAGGTTCGCACAGGCAGGATGTGAACCCAGGTGGTCTTGCTTGGTTGTGGGCCTGACCTAGACTGTAGTACCGAGAGGGCAGTGGCTCTGCCTCTCTTCCTTGTCACTGTGTCCCCAGTACCCTGGGCAGAACCTTGCACAGAGCAAGTGACCCACATGCCAATGAAACTATCAGGCATCTCTGCACAGGCTCGATCTCACAACACCCCAAGGAAGCTGGGCTCACCACCTCCATTTCCAGATGAAGAAATCGAGGGCAGGGCATTTCATTAAGCAGCTTAAGGTCATTTCCACGGTGAGTGGCGAGACTGGGATTTGAGGCCAAGCCTGGCTTGCTCCTTTGTCTCGCGTTGCAGCCTAATGAAACGCAATAGTGAATTCCTGCTCCGCAAGATGGATGTAAAGATTAAATAGGCATGAGATGCCCTTATAAACTAAATTGCTTTCCAAACCTTGCTGGGGAACTGCCTCGGTTTCTCCCAAGGTGGTTAGCTTCAAAGACAAGGGTGCTCAATAAACATTTGTTGATTGAATGTGAATGTAGGAATTGAGATCATGGCTTCATGTGGTCCTTGGCGAAGAGCAGGTTCTCAGAGAGGTCTCCCAAACCTGGGCTCTATCACTGGGACATGTGGAAAAATAACACTCCTATGCAAGGCCAAGGCATTCTCTGGTCAGGGCCCCAGATTCTGACTTTCTAGAACTTGGATTTATGACCTCCCAATCTCTGCGGCCCAAGTCCCTTCTGTGATACACAGTGACAAGAGAGGAGGGTTGGGACTGCTTCTGACCCAGCAGGACCTGGGACCAACTAAAGCCTGATGACTGAACTTGACTGCACTTTCCAGAAATCCACTGTGAAATCTCAACCTCTGTTGTTAAAGTCACATTTTTAAGTCTTCAAAGGCTTCTGGAAGTTGTCAAGGGGAAAAGCATCCAGAGGACAGGGCTGAAGTCTGTGCCTGGGGGCACCACAGTGGCCGTAACGTCCAGCCATTTCCCTGCCCGAGGCTGGCCCATGAAATGAGGGCAGTTTGGTTCCCAGGAAATGATGATGCTTCCCAGCATTGTGGCTAGCAGGTGTCTCGTCTTTGGGAAGACCGAATTATCATGGTCTTTCCCCCACTTCCTCCCTATAACAATAGCAGGGACCATTTACCATTTACTGAGCACCTGCTACTCACACTCGAACAGTATTTACTCTAGTTATCGACGGGCTGCATGGTTGGGGGAAGTGTACTGATATCTGCAACTTGCTCTGAATGCATCAGAAAACCAGATGCATCGATATAGATGCATAGATGGAGAGATGCAGGATAAAGCAAGTCTAGAAAAATGTTAATGGTACAGTCTACATGGTAGGTATGTGGATGTTCCCTGTAAAATTCTTTCCACTTTTCTGTATGTTTGAAAATTTTTATAATAAAATGTTGGGGACAGAACCCATAATGGGACATGAAGAGCCAGAACCTGAAGGTGCCCAAGCAATGGCCGGCTGTGCTATTCCACAATCGACACCAAACAAGACGTTGTGTTGCTCCTGTTCATCGCTGACGCAGTGACAGGGAGGTCTTAAAAGTGAGTTATAAACAGAACCCAAACTAATCACTGCGCATCTACTGTGGACGGGCACTGTTTACGCACAGGAGCAGCAATGACTAAACCAGCCAGGTCCCTTCCCTCAGACAGTGTGGGGAGGTCACATAAACAAATAACATATGTGACAGGTGTGGTGAGGCATCTACCCTCTTTTCACAGATCTGGAAATAAAGCTCTGAAAGGTCAAGCGACTTGCCCAGTCCCTATGACAACCAGTGGGGGCAGGGTTCACATGTAGGCACATCTGAGTGTAAAGTCTGGGTTCTTTCCTCTGTCACCTGCCACCTTTCAAAAGGTCACTAACATCGTCAACTCTCATTTGCTCTCGATGAGAGGAGCTACAAGGAAAAGTGACATTCCCAGATCACTTCCAAGCTCCATTCCAGCCACGCTTCTCAGCCCTGCCTCTCGTCGGACTGAGTCCTAGAATGCCAGCGAACCGACTGTTGCTGTTTTAACTCTTTCGCTTGGGAAACCTCTGGGCTCTTACGGCGGCTTCCCCATCAGTACCTCGCTTAACCCGCAACAGCCCTGGCGGATGACTCGGAATTCCTGTAGCTTCCAGCCCATCTGACCTGTGAGGCCGGCGGCTCAGGGGCTGAGGTGACAGGCTGCTTCCTGAGCCCTCTGCTCCCCTCTGGCCCAGGGCTACTGGGATGCGCAGGGGCTGGTTAGTTTGGCAGAAAGAAAAGAGAAGCTGCCCAAAGAGAGCGTTTGGGTGCCGGAGTTTTGACTGGACGGTGCCACGCCTTTCACTGCCCGCTTGGTCTGTCTGCCACTCCTGCACCCCATGGGCCCCTTTCCGGTACCTTCTCTGCAAGGGCAGAATGACTCTCCCTCTTGCTTCCTCTTTCCTCTAGAAGCTAACTGCAGGGTAATCTGTGGTTCTGGCCAGGGGACTGTCAAAACACCATTCCAGGAAACTTTGGAAGGAGGTTTTGTTTAGTGATGATGAAGGGGGAAGGCAAATGTCAGCTGAGCTCATCGTACTCACAGTATATTCCCTAGCATCAGGACAGAACCCCATCCTCCACGCCGATAGGAGCTGATAATACAAGGCTCTTAAGAACAAAGTTGTTTGAGGAGAAACACAGGATAGCAGATCTGCCGATGGGCTACCTCTTTTACTTTCTAAATGTTCTCTTCCCCTGAGCCCTCTACCTGACCCCGGGAGGCTGCCTTGGGTGGTTCCCAGGCCTCCTCACCTTCTGTCTGGACAGTGGCAACTGCCTCCTCCCTGGGCCCTTGCTGCCAGACTCTCTCCACCCAACCGTGCTCTTGCCACCCCTGAGAGATCTTCCCAAAGTGCCGCTTGGATCCTCTGATCCCATCGCATCTGCGGAAGCCCTGCACGGCCTTTGTGAGATGCTCCAAGGCTCTTCTTGGCTTGGCTTGGCATGCCAGCCCCAAGGCCCCTCCAGCCATACCTCCTGACATCCCCTTGCAAACCAGAAGTCTCATTCATTGCAACCTGCCTGTAGCTTCCCAGACACCGTATGCGGTGCCATCTCAAACCTTCCTGATCTTGCTCGTGGTGTTCCCTCTGCCTGGAATGCCTTTTCCTCCCTTCTCCATCAAACCAACTCCTCCTCATCTTACAAACCAAGTTCAGCTGTCATGGCTTTAGGAAGATGTCCCTGTCCCCCCAGTCGCCCCTCTCGTGGTCCTCCTTTGGGCTCCCATGGCACCCTGAGCTTACCTTTGTCGTGTTACATAATAGTCACCTGCTTACTTGCTGGCCTTCCCCTTGAGGATGTGAGCTCCCTACGGACAGGAAAGGAACAGTCTTCCTGGTTTATAGCACCCTTACTGAGCACACGGCCTGGCACACAAGGGGCACTGAATACATGTGTGTTGAACGTATGAATGAACAAATCGTCTACACTCTTGTATGAGACTGAGTCTCACGAAATGAAGCTGCTTTCCGAAAAGTGAAAGAATACCAAGACAGTTCCGAAACAGACCCACATGGTCCCAGAATTCTTTCCGAAGCAGACGGCGTCACAGCAAGGCTACAATTATAGACATGCGCGTGCACACACACGCGCACACATTGTTTAAAAAATTCATAGAATGCACTTAACACTTTTTTTCCTTATTGGAAACCTGTTTACAATCTTGTCCACTGTCAGTCTTAAATGTCACTTTCAGAAAGCTGGCTGCTGCCAGAAGAAATTTATTTTCAACTTGAATCACAGCATGTTCATGCAGAGAAGCGCCTCTTTTGAATCTCCAAATTGGAGGGAATTCAGGGTAGAGAAAAGAGGTGATTAGAATCTGCAGAAGCTGATTCAGGAGGAAAAATTATAGGCTAAAATATGCACGGGTGAGCTAAACAGCAGCTATCGGTTGGGGGGGTGGTGACGGTGGGGACGGCAACCACCTAGAAACCAAGAGCAGCGAGGACGCGCAGCAAGTCGTGGAAACAAGGAAGAGGGAACGGGAGAATGAAACGGTCGGGGACGCCTAGGCAACAGGAAGGAGGCACACCTGTGCCAGGTTCTGTGGAGGATGATGTCCCTCATTCCACCTTTGCCCAGCAGCTATCATTATTCCTATTTTAAAGGTGAAGAAACTGAGATTTTGAGAGATCAAGAAACCCAAATAAGGAGTGGTGGGGTCAGGTTCTACCACCCAGCTGCCACCCACCAGCTAGTGACTAAGGAGAGGACTGCAGTAGCTATTGTTGTCCTTGCTATTTAGCGGTAGGGTGATCAGGGAAGACTTCTTGGAGGGGGAACACGTGAGCTGAATTTGATTAGGCTTCTTCTGTTGAGAACAGAGCTGTCAGTGTTCAGGAAAGCTGCAACTCAATATGTCCATTATTTTAAACACAGACGTACACATGGTCAATCAGGGGCCCCTCGCCAATCATGCTCTTAGTCTGCAAAGGTGTACTTAGGACCTAACTTGAAGGGAGCCTTTCCCAAACCTGCGAGGAAGGGCAGCCATCTTGCCTTTCATTCACTGATTTGGCAAGCAGCTGTCGAGAGTCCACTGTGCAGCAGCCCTTGGGCCATGATGGTCAGCCATCCCGGGATAATGGCCTGGAAGGAGAGGACATAACAGGGTGCCTAGACCTCGTCTGGAGGCAGCAGAAAGCATTCCCGGGGAAGTGACATGTGAGCTGAGAGAGGAAGGCACGCAGTTCCCCAGGCCTCAGTGGGATGCAGGAGAGCAAAGGGAATGAAGAGAGGCTGGAACACAGGCAGCAGAGGGCAGGGAGTGAGCCAAGGCTGGGCGTGGATCATTCAGGCCCTTTTAGGCCATGTTGTCCTAAAGCAATGGGGCCCCCTAAAACGTAGGAGGCAGGGAAGGGAGTGTAGATATTTGCACTTTGGGAGGATCATTCTGGCCTCAGTGAGGCAGGTGGGCTACCAAGGAGGTGCAGGGGAAGCAGGGTGCCCACTGAGGCAGCTGCCAGGGGAATGCAGGTGAGAGACGGTGGGAGCTGACGGGGCAGGAGCGGGAAGGGAGAAAGCAAGAGCTATTTTTAAGAGTTGATACGATGCAAGAGTTGGTGGATCTGGCAGACTGACCACCTCCCCCTACCAAACTCAGTGCCCTGGAGAGGCAGGTAGGACAGGTGGGATTGACCAGTGCCTCCTTCCTGAGAGTTCAGCAGAGGCCCGGGGCAGGGACTATGCTTTGAGTACCTCGGAATTCCCAACCCCAAGAGCAGGGCCGGCACACAGATGTGCTCCGGAGATGCTGGTGGGCCATGCCGAGGCTGGCTGCTCCGCTCCACTGGCTGCCTGATGACTCCCCATGGCAGCCGCCAAGAGCTTAGCAACAAATCCCAAGCAGAGCAAAGCCTGGGTCTTGCGGGCCAGCCCCTGTGTGCAGTCTCCATCTGGAAAGCACAAGGTTCCCAGCTCAGGCCTGGGGACCCACCGGGTTCCCCAGCTCCTGGCTGATCCGAAGTGTGCACCCGCTGTGTTTGCCAGAGTCTGTCCTGGCCTGTTGTCACTGATGTCCTATTCTGGAATGGCTTCTGAGGGAGAGTGTGTCCTGGGGTGGCTTGGGTGCTGCAGTGGGACAGGCTGGGCTGAGACTCCTGGCCCTGTTGCTCACTATCCATGTGACTGTGGGAAAGTCTTTGGTCCCTAAGTCTCAGCCTAATGTTTGCAAATGGGGATAATGCAATCGACCTCACGGAGTCATGAGGCACACAGATTTTCTATAAAGTACCTGCCGCAGGGCAACGTGTGTAATAGAGAGAGACTCAAGAGGTTGATGGTTGTTCTTACTGTCCTTGTTTGAAACGCAGCTTTTGTTTTTCTTTTATCCTAGATTCATTCTTAGTCTCCCAGGACCTGTAGCAAACTGGTTAGTATTTCCTAGTAATTGTTGCCATCCCATACATACTATTAAATATTATGCTGATTCATTTTAAAATTTGTCCAAATCTGGTCAGAGTGACTTGTTTCTGAGTTGGCAGCTTTGGTCTTTTAGAAGCCTGTGTTCCTATCCTGAAAGTTCCTCATTCAGAATTCTGGGAGCCGATGCCAGGACACTCTTGTATTTGTATTCCAAGCCACTGAGTAATCCTCTCTCTACAGGCCACACAGTGAAGGGGACAGAGCTTGGCTTTTGCACATAGATGGATCTGGGTTTGAATCCCACCTCCACTGTTTAGCAACTGGACGGCCTGGAGCAAATCTCCCCAGTGGGGCAAAGGGCTGTGGTAGGACTGTGCCCGCAAATCTCAGCGTTCCCTGACTCATCGGAGCATGTGCAGAGAGAACCACTAACAGATTCTTCTAGACATCCCTCTGATACTCTCCCCCTCTGCCCTAAATCCTTCAATGGCTGTTCTGCCTTCAGCATAGCTGTCCCTCCACTCATCAACATTTATTGAGCACCTAGCGTATACTAACTGGGTGCTATGCTAGGCACTAGGGAGGGTGCAGTGGACAGGAAGTCCGAAGTCCTTCCCGCATTTTTGGAGCTCCACCCTCTGGCCCCTGCCTACCCTTCCTGACTCACTCACCTTACACCCGCCTTGCCCCATGGGGCACACGCCTCTGGCTGCACTAGGCACTGCAGGGCTGTGAATACACAGAGCTGTTCTTCCCTCTGAGCCTTTGCTCATGTTCCTTCTGCCTGGATGGTCGCTGCTCACCTGCTCCACTTGCCTGTGACTTCTGTCCCCTCACCTCACCGCATCCTGCACTGACCTCACCGTGGCCCTCAGTGCATGGTGTGGCATGGAAGGGGTGCACTGGGCAATACTGGGGTGCACACCGCCTGGGGAGGCTGGCTGACCTGGGCGCACTCTGCTCCACACCCTCCCAGCTGTGGCGCCCGGGGCAGGTGGCATCCTCCGGCTGTCCATCCCCTCTTCTCTAACACGGAGGCGGTTATGCCTGCCTCCAAGTTTTACTTTGAGAAAAACAGGAGACCTGAAGGAGGTGTGGTAAACGGCAGCCATCGTGGTTGTCTACGCAGTGTCTTGCACGTCCCCCTCACTGGACTGGGAGCTCGCTCAGGGCAGGAGCTGCACCTCTGCCATCTCGGGATCCCCAGTGTGAGGGGCAGAGCCTGGCATGCTTGAGATGAGCTGGTCTTGGGGAAACGTGTCTCTTGAATCAAAAGCCTTTTTGGTGTTGCAAGAGTTAAAATCTGCTAGCGATTATAAACAAGCTACATTTCAGCTCAGCACTATCACTGGGTGTGAGTCACAAGGCTTAGCAGGTGTGGGCAATAATTAAAGGCTTCAGCAATCTACCTGGGCAAGGTATTTTTGCCTCTTATTCCAAAGAGGAAACTCTCTCTATGGAGAGCAGAGGAGCTCATTAATGAGACTAATTAGGTGTAAAGGGGGTAGAGGCTGGCATCAGCTGCAGCTCGGAGGAGCTAATCACTAAGCTCTGTAATCTCCTCTGCTGAGCACAAGCATAGCAGGTTCGGGGGCTGCGAGCGGGGCTCCCCCACCTGAGTATCTGACCACGGGTTTGGGAGAGGCTGAAAGGCTTCACTTCTCCCCACTGCCACACTCACCAGGAGACGCCAGACACACACACACCATGGGGTCAGCTGCCGGGGAAAGAAGCCAGATAATCCAAAAAGATGCTTTTCTCTTAGTGTTCACTCACTCTTGAGGAACATGTGCTGGTTTTACAACCAGGTTTCCTGGATATAAGGAACGGATCAAAGAATCTTCTTTTTGCTCCACATGTGGAGCATCCAACGCCCGTGCGGAGACTTCCGGCTTTTCTGGCCATCACTAATGGTTTGGTAGCACTGGGGCAGACTGTGCTTTCTCAATCCATCTCCTGCCTGGCCTGTGGGTTCCGTGACCTGGGGGCGAAGGGCTGATCCCTCCCGGATCCCCAGTGGCTGGCAGACTCCAGGTGTCATCCACACGCTGGGTGTGGGGGGGGGGGCGGATGGGGCAGCTAGGAAGAGGACAGACAGATGGATTTTGGTGCCGCCACTTTTCTCAGCTCTGTGGCTTTGGCCAAATCACACCTTTCTGAGCCCTAATTTCCTCATCTGTAAAAGGAGAATAAGATCACGTGTGCAAGAGCATTTTGTAAAAGTAGCTCATTTGTAATTATTGTGGGTTTATTTCATAAAAGGAGGAAGAGGCTGATCAGGGAAGCGAGCAAATAATTCCAGTGAAGCCTGCACACTGAGCTTACGTTAGTCAAGGGGCAAGGTGCCCCAGGGCAAGGCCACGGGATGCCAGTGTTCACACCTGGAACACTGGCGTCCCTGCACTGTTGACAGAGCGCTCTGGGCTCTGCCACTAGCCCGACCTGGGAGGCTTTCCATCTCAGCTCCATACCCTTGGAGACTTCTAGGAAGCAGGGACGGAAGCAGCTGGCTCCTGCCTCTCCCAGGAGACCCACTCCGTAAAGCACCCTTTCGATCTCTACACCTGCAGCCCCATCCAACATGAGCCTCTCAGAACGCTGGCACCAACTGCACGTGTCCAGGCAGCAGGCCCTGAGCATCAGCTCCTGGTGTCATCCTCCTTGTCCTTAGACCCTAGTGCTGGCATGAGCACCTTGGTGAAGCTGTCGCTGATACCCAACTCCTCTCTCGCCCACGTTAGCCCCCATATCTTCCATGGTCCTGCAACTTTCTGGGCACCCTCCAACCCCCCCACTGACCACCACCGGGATTACTTGTTCACACATTTGTCTCTTCCACTCCACTGGGAATAGGTACCAATATTCCCTTTTCTCATTGGGACCAAAGGATCCTTCCAACCCCTGCCCAGCCACAGGAGTGGGCATGTGACCCTGGGGACCAACTGGAAGACTCCCCATTCTTGGTCACAGTGTTGGGTTCAGGGTGGCCCAAGCTGGTTGAGCAGTCTCCTCTGAGAGTCACAAATACTAGAAGTGAAAGAGAATCACCTGAAGCTAGAAGGACCACAGAGTCCCTGTATCTCTATTGCAAAGCAAGGGGATGTGTGAAAATAAGACTAATGGTGAAGAAAAGCAAAGCCAAACAGTGGCCACTGAGTGACTAGACAACATCGTTTGAGGTCCTGGATCCAGCCACACCAGTAGCAACAACAGCCTCGGACTTCTCAGTTGCATGAGCCAAGAAATTCTCCCTCCCACTTTTTTTGCTCAAGTTAGTTTAGCTTGGGCTTCTACCGCCTACAACTGAGAGGCTAAGCCAGGGTTTACGCAAGTCTGGGGCCGTTCCAGTCAGCCTGTGGGTTTGTTTGTCCTCTACCTCCGCTCCCAGTATTTTTGCCGGGACCTAGAACAGAGTCTTCTTAATCATTTTTCTCCTCTCTGAACCACAAGAAGGACACAGCAGGACCTAACGCTACTCTCAGACCAATGTCGATGGCCCCGCGTGGCTCTCCTGGACGCAGTTGTCCTGTGGACACTTTCTGGCCCCACGCGCTCCTTATAAAGACCCTCGTGTCTCAAAATTTTTTTCTGAGATTTCTTAGGATACTTTCCACCCTTTTCCTAGTCTGAACAACACGAAGACCACAAAAATATAACAAATATACTATGTACTGCAAAATCAATAGCCTTGAAATAATTGAAAAGAAGGGGAGAGAACAGGGGGACAAAAGACCTGCACCCATTAAATGTAAGTACCAAGCTCTCTGAAAGGGCACTGTCGATATTTCTGCAGCCCTTATGTTGTGTGTACATGTTACAGATGAAGGAACTGAGGCTCAGAGAAGGTTAAGTAAGCTGCTTTCCAACAGGCCACCTGACAAATGCCTCCTCCTCCATCTTCAAGGCCCTGCAAGTGCTGTCTCCCGCGTGGCCTGAAGCCTCCTTTCCGGACCCTCCGGCAGAGCAGCCACAATCGTTCAGCCAGCGGTTCCCACAGTGTCCTCCTGCTGGCTACGGGCAGCCTCCACCAGTAGAAGGGATCAAGGTGGATACCACTTCTCTTTCGCCTCCAGGTCCTATCCGCCAGCACAGGGCTTGGCGACAATGATGTTTGCCGGAGTAAACAAAGGGACACTGGAGTCGTGATCTGAGCCCTGCTCGCTCGACCCTAAGCCAGACAGCGCCCTCCCTCCCCCAGCTGGCTCCGTGACTGCCAGCACCTCCGAGCCTCCGTCTTGTTCTCCCCGGAGGGAGTCAGGATGGGTAGCAGAAGTGGTTACAAGACCAGAGGGAGCACGGACAATGGTAATAAATATGTAAAATCCAGAATTCATTACGTCCAGCTAATTCTAAATGCAAAAGACACCGCATCCTCCGAGACAGATCCCAATGAAAGATTCCGGTCTGTAGCTGACAACTGGAAAAGTGGGACCAGAATTGTGCTGTCCAGCTCATAAAACTGTTCTCTTCGTGATGGGCAAGATTCCCATCCTGTACTAATTCTGTGCCCAAGGGCTCAGCTCCCAGCCCGCCTCAGTTTTAGTTCTGTGAGAGACCCTCCCTGAGGTCCCTGAGAGGCCTCCCCACCCGATGGCCCTGGATTAGAGACCCTCCAGACACAAGCCTCTAAATCTGTAAAGCAGAGGATGTAGTTCTCTTAAAGGGACAGCATGAAAGCGAGATGTTAGCATCACATAAAGTAAACTCTGTTCCTCTGCGGGGCGGGGGAGACGCTCCACAAACCAGAGATAAAGTGAGGATCCCCCATGCCGTGCGCTTGAAAACAGGCACCTTCGTGTGGTGCCTGCCTTCATCTGTCATCCCCAAAGAAAGGGAGAGAGGGCCTGCCGAGCCACCCAGGAAAGACAGCTAATGCTTACAATTCGGCCAGGCAGGAGGTCTGCAAATGCTCCCCTCTGGCCTCTCACACTCAAAACATCTCCTATAGCGAAAGCTTCAAAGGTAGAAAAGCGAAAAAAGATTTCCCCTCTGCCCTGCGCCAGCTGAGAGAATATCTTCCTATTCCCTCTCTTACACACACAGACACGCACAGCTGCAGAAGGGAACCAAGACTACAGACCTAGCTAGCAAGGAGGGGACTGTGTTTGAGACCATGCCAAAAGCACGTGATCTGAAGTTAGAGGTTCAATTCCTGTTTGCTAAACTTAGTAGGACTAAAGGAGAGTAAGATAGTTTAGGTAGAGGCACACTCTGTGTAAACTGCCAGCACAGCGTGGCACACACACAAAAATGCTCCCATCTATGAATCCTGGCACTTCCTAGATCATTCTGACTGAGTCTCCACCACCAACTATAGGAAAACTCATCCTTCAGCAATAGCCATTGAGGAATGACTTGAAGGGCACTGGACAAGGCTCCCGTCCTTCCTCACCTAAGTTCCCAAACTTCTTCCCTATTAACTTCACCTCAGTAGCATAAGCTCCAAATAAAGTTCTTCTGCCTGTGGTACTGAAGGCCCCAGTTAAATCTTGTTGTTGTTTAATATAAAAGTCAAGTTTAGCCCTTATCAGTCATTAACACTTTAGTGAGAATTAGTTCATCCACTTAGTGTCTAGAAGCAGTGCAGAACAAATCATTCCAGATTTTGTGTTTTTTTTTTTTTTTTTTTTCTAATAGGTGGTCAGGCGGCTTGGGACTGGGGCTTGGGTTCAGGTGCGGGAGGCTACTTTAGACTCAGCATAGGCTAGTGTAAGTAAGATATCTAGAAAAACTCAATCTCCTTGTGGGCAAAATGGAAAAACATGACCTGAACAATCACAGCTAAATGGTGGGTTGTAGCTGTCGTCAACACCATTGGCTGAGGTGCTTTGTGTGCAGTAGAGCTCCCTACCTGTTCTGATCCCAACCAACATCATCAATAGTCACTTAGGTTAAAACACAGAAAATGCTGATGAAGGTCAGGCATGGTGGCTCATGCCTGTAATCCTAGCACTCTGGGA
>CAUYSK010087864.1:0-49396 GCA_963575035.1 Avahi laniger | reverse complement strand
TGTTTCCACATCTTTGCAATTGTGAATTGTGCTGCTATAAACATTCGGGTGCAGGTGTCTTTCTTATACAGCATCATTTGCTCTTTTGGGTAGATGCCCAGTAATGGGATTGCTGGATTGAATGGTACTTCTACTTGTATCTCTTTAAGGTACCTCCATATTGCTTTCCACAGTGATTTAATATTTTAAAGAAATTCCCAGAAGAGTGGAATTAAAATGTATGACTTCAGAATGAGTAGAGTGTACAAACAAAAATAAAGAAAACTTGATCAATAAGAAGAATCTCAAGCTGGACGCAGTGGCTCACACCTGTAATCCTAGCACCTTGGGAGGCCAAAGTGAGAGCATCACTTGAGCCCAGGAGTTCAAGACCAGCCCGAGCAACATAGCAGAGACTGCATCTCTACAATATAATTTTTTTAAAAGTTAGCCAGCATGGTGGTGCATGCCTGTAGTCCTAGCTACTTAGGAGGCTGAGGAAGGGGGATTGCTTCAGCCCAGGAGTTTGAGGTTGCCGGGAGCTATGATGACACCACTGCACTCTACCCCGGGCAACAGAGCAATATCCTGTTGAACAAGAAGAAAGAGAAGAGGAAGAAAGAAGAAGAAGGAGAGGGAGAAGGAGGAGAAGGAGAAAGAGAAGGAGAAGAAGAAGAAAATAAAAATCATTGGCAGTTCCTAAAAAAGAAAAACATGGAGTTACAATATGACCCAGCAATTCCACTCCTAGTTATATACTCAGGAGAATTGGAAAAATATGTCCACACAAAACCTCATATATGAACGTTCACAGAAGCATAATTCACAGTAGCCAAAAAGTAGAAACAACCCAAATGCCAATGAACAGATGAATGGATTAACAAAATGCAGTAAATCTGTACAATACAATATTCAACTATAAAAATGAATGCAGTGTGGCTGGGTACAATGGCTCACGCCTACAATCCTAGCACTTTGGGAGGCTGAGGCAGGAAGATCGCTTGAGGCCAGTAGTTCAAGACCAGCTTGGGCAACATAGTAAGACTTCATCTCTACAAAAAAAATTTTTAAAACAATTATCTGGGTGTGGTGGCCCACACCTGTATGGGGGAGGTTGAGGCCGGAGGATCACTTGAGCACACTTTGAGGTTGCAGTGATCTATGATCATGCCACTGCACTCTAGCCTGGGTAACAGAGTAAGTCCCTGTCTTTGAAAAAAAAAAAAGAAAGAAGTGTTGATATATACTACAACATGGATGAACCTTGAAAACATTACGGTAAGTGAAAGAAGCCAGACACAAAAAGCCACGTATTTTGTGATTCCATTTATATGAAATGTCCAGAATAAGCAAATTCATAGCAACAGAAAGTAGATAAAGAGTTGTCAGAGGCTGGAAGAAGGGGGGAATTGGAAGTGACTTTTAATGTGTATGGAGTTTCTTTACAGGATGATGAAAGTGTTCTAAAATTAGATTGTAGTGATGGTTGCACAACTTTGTCCATATAACAAAAGCCACTGAATTTTACATGTTAAAAGTAGGAATTTTGTAGTATAATTTGAAGTCTGGTAATGTGATGGCTCCAGATTTGTTCTTTTTGCTTAAGATTGTTTTTGGCTATTTGAGCTCTTTTGTGGTTCCAAAACTAAGCTTAGGATCATTTTTTCGAGATCTGTGGAAGATGATGCTGGTATTTTGATGGGGATTGTATTGAATCTGTAAATCACTTTGGGCAGTATGGACATTTTAACAATGTTGATTCTACCAATCCATGAGCATGAGATGTTTTTTCATTTGTTTATGTCATCTGCAATTTCTTACATCAATGTTTCATAGTTCTTCTTGTAGAGATCTTTCACCTTCTTGGTTAACTATATTCCTAAGTATTTTTATTTTCTTCATAGCTATAGTAACCAAAACAGCATGGATAGATCAGTGGAACAGAATAGAGAACCCAGATATGAAACCATCTACCTACAATCAACTGATCTTCAACAAAGCAGACAACAACATACACTGGGGAAAGGATGTCTTATTCAATAAATGGTGCTGGGAAAACTGAATAGCCATATACAGAAGAATGAAACAGGACCTCTGCCTCTCGCCATATACAAAAATTAATTCAAGATAGATTAAAGACTTAAATGTAAGACATGACACCATAAAAATTCTAGAAGAAAATGCAGGAAAAACTCTTCTAGAGATTGGCCTAGGCAAATAATTTATGACTAAGACCCCAAAAGCAAATGCAACAAAAACAAAAATAAATAAATGGGACTTAATTAGACTAAAAAGCTTCAGCACATCAAAAGAAATAATAAACAAAGTAAATAGACAACCTACAGAATGGGAGAAAATATTTGCAAACTATACATATGACGAAGGACTAATATCCAGAATCTGCAAGGAACTGAAACAAATAAGCAAGAAAAAGCAAATAACCCCATTAAAAACTGGGCAAAAGACATGAACAGACATTTTTCAAAAGAAGAGATACAAATGGCCAACAAACATATGAAAAAATGTTCAATACAACTAATAATCAGTGAAATTCAAATTAAAACCACAATGACATACTACCTTACCCCGTCAGATTTGTCATTATTAAAAAGTAATAAAACTATGTGTGTTGATGTGGATGTAGTGAAAAGGAAATGCTTATGCACTGTTGGTGGGAATGTAAATTAGTATAACCTCTATGGGAAACAGTATGGAGACTCCTCAAAAAAACTAAAAGACCATAGACCTACCCTTTGATCAAATAAGTCATTATATCAAAAAGGCACATGCACATGCACATGTTTATTACAGCACAATTTGCAATTACAAACATATGGAATCAATCCAAGTGCCCATAAACTGATGAGTGGATAAGAAAAATGTGAGATATATATATATGTGTGTGTGTGTGTGTGTGTGTGTGTATACACACACACACACACATCATGGAATACTACTCATCTATAAAAAAGAATAAAATAATGTCTTTCACAGCCACTTGGATAGAACTGGAAGCCATAATCCTAAGTGAAGTATCTCAGGAATGGAAAAACAAATGCCACATACAGTTAGTTGTAAGAGGGAGCTGAATGACACATATATGTGGTCATACAAGTGGTATACAGGACTTTGGAGACTTGGAAGGGGGAGGGTGGGTAGAGAGGGAGGGATCAATAACTACCCATTGGGTTCAATGTATAATATTTGGGCAATGGGTACACTGAAAGCCTTAACTTCACCACTATACGATTCATCCATGTAACAAAAAAACACTTGTACTCCCAAAATCTACTGAAATTTTTTAAAAAGGAAGAAAATAACAGAAAACTGCTGCCACAAGATTGCTAACAGAAGGTACTCCCACCTCCCAAATTCCTTTTTCAATAGTTACTTTGATTCTTCACATGATAAGAAGGATAATTTTAGAAACAACCCTTCCTTCCAAGTGTAAATAAATAATATCTACTCCAACCTAATAATTTTTCTGAAAATACATATGGACATTTTCATCCATTAAAAAAAGTCAACGTCTTCCTTTGCTTTTAGAAAATCCAAGATCTTTATCGTGATCCACAGGCCCCCTGTGAACAGCCCCTTCCTGTTTCACCTGCTTCATTCATCTCACTCTCCCCTTGTTCTCCATTCTCCAGCCACTGTCACCTTCTTTCAGCTCCAGAAAGGGCCATGCCCCTCTCCACCTCGGTGTTTCCCACATCTAAGAATAAGCAAAGTCTATAACTTCCAACTCCTCTAAATTACTATTCATCAGGAATATTTGAACAGAGGTGGGAGTGTCCTATAGAGTTAAGAAAAGAAAAGCATATTAAGTACCTTCATGCTGCAGTATTGAAGATTGTTGTGTTCTTGACTTTGAAAATTGGAAAAATGTACCTTTAAAAATAAATAATGTGGTGGAACAAAAAAAAGATATGGATCGTCATGATGATTGCACAGCTCTATAAATCACTGAATTGCACACTTTGAAAAGTGAATTTTGTGGTATTTAAGTTGTACCTCAATAAACCTGTTTTTAAAAATCTGAAAAAATACAATAAAATGTTATATTGTATGATTCCATTAATATAAAAAATATATTTGTATGTGCAATAAAATCTTCATTTCTTAATGAGGGAGCATGGTAGCTGGTTTCTGCCAATAGATAAGACGGCTCAAGTCAATTGCTTTTTGGAAATAAAGAATGTGAGACCTAAAGACATCATTGCTAAAATAATAATAACAGCTACCTAACATTATTCAATTTATTAATTTAGATATATGCATATTTAAATGTTAAGTTAGCCATGTTGGTTATCCACTTTCATTTCATGAAGCCAAATAGTGTTTTCATCTTACTGGATCACTTTTTGTATTATCTAACATAATTTTCCAGAATACATCATTTTCACTTCCAAATAGTAGCAGAAGATAGAACATTTTCAAAATACTTACATGATATTGTCTCTAGAAAAAAATGTTCTCAGAAAACAAATACCTGTAGGCATAACATGCATAACAGTCCATTTTTTTCCATTAATCTATGGCTTAAC
The DNA here is from genome assembly GCA_963575035.1 of Avahi laniger. NCBI lineage: Eukaryota > Metazoa > Chordata > Mammalia > Primates > Indriidae > Avahi > Avahi laniger. The sequence continues at coordinate 44,870 of CAUYSK010087864.1, read as the reverse complement.
ATAGTGATTAAAAGTATAAGCTCTGGAGCTTGATCAGTTAACATTTATTGAAGACTGCACCAAGCCAATTAATTTTCACAATAACCTTTTGGGATACATATTGTTATTTAGCTTCATTTTTGGATGAGAAAACAAGGCTCAGAGAACTTGAGTAATTAACAGCTAGTTAAGGATCTGATGGCAAAGCCCAAGTGTCTCTACTTTAGCAGCTCCTATCATGAAGTTTCTACCCAGGGACAGGCTATAAAGAATCTGGTAGAAGGTGAATGTTTGCCCAGAGTCCTTGTCAATGCTGTCAAAACAAAATTTTATATTTTGAATTTATCCAATGACTTCAGATAATTTTAACACTCAGGGTTCCAGACAATTCAGTTGTCTTTGCCAGAGTTTCTCATATTGTCTTTTTTTATTAATATATAATATTTGTGCATATTTATGGGGTACATTTAATGTTTTGTTACATTCATAGAATGTGTAATGATCAAGTCAGGAAATTTAGGGGATCCATCACCACTAGTGTTTCTCATATCTATGTGTTGGGAATATTTAAAGTCTTCTAGCTATTTTGAAACATACAATAAATAGATTTTGGTTATCTATAGTCACCATACTCTATTGAATACTCTATGGTAACTATAGTCACCATACTCCATTGAATATTAGAACTTATTCTTTATATCTAATTGTATGTTTGCATTCATTAACCAACCTCTCTTCATTGCCCCCCACCCACACACCCTTTCCAGCTTCTAGTATCTATCATTCTACTCTCTACCTCCATGAGATCAACTTTTTTAGCTCCTGCATGTGATACTTGTCTTTCTGTGCCTGGCTTATATCACTTAACATAATGACCTGCAGTTCCATCCATGTTGTTGTAAATGTCATGATTTCATTCTTACTATGACCAAATAGTATTCCATTATGTATATGTACCACATATTCTTTATCCATTCACCCACGGACAGTTAGGTTGATTCCATATCTTTGCTATTGTGAATAGTGCTGCAATAAACATGGGGGTGCAGGTATTCCTTTGATATACTGATATCCTTTCCTTTGGATAAATACCCAGGAGTGGGATTGCTCAATCATATGGTAGTTCTATTTTTAGTTTCCTGAGAAATATCCATAATGTCTTCCATAGTGTCTGTACTAATCTACATTCACACCTACAGTATATGAGTTCACTTTCTCCTTGTCTGTTATTTTTTGTCTTTTTAATAATAGCCATTCTACCTGAGGTAAGATGATATTTCATTGTAGTTTTGATTTGTATTTCCTTGATGATTAGTGATGTTGAGCATTTTTTCATATACCCATTGGCCATTTGTGTATCTTCTTTTGAGAAATGTCTATTCATGCCCTTTGTCCACTTTTTAATGGGATTATTTATTTTATTAATCCCTTGTCATATAGTTTGCAAATATTTTCTCCCATTCAACAGATTGTCTCTTCATTCTGTTAATTGTTTCCTTTGCTGTGCAGAAGCTTTTTAGTTTAATATAGTCCCATTTGCCTAATTTTGGTTTTAATGCCTGTGTTTTTGAGATCCTAGCCATAAAATCTTTGTCTAGACCAATGTCCTGATGTGTTTCTCCTATGTTTTTTTCTAATAGTTTTATAATTTCAGATACTATGCTTAAATCTTTAATCTACCTTGAGTTGATTTTTGTATTTAATATATGGTGAGATATAGCGGGCCAGTTTCATTCTCTGCATATGGATATCCATATTTCCCAGCATCATTTATTGAGAAGGGCATCCCTTACCCAGTGTATGCTCCTGGCACTTTTGTTAAAAATCAGTTAGCTGTAAATATGGGTATTTATTTCTGGGTTCTCTATTCAGTTCCATTGGTCTGTTAGTCTGTTTTTATACCAATACCATGCTGTTTTGGTTGCTATAGCCTTGTAATATATTTTGAAGTCAGGTAGTGTGATGCTTCCAGCTTTGTTTCTTTGCTCAGGATTGTTTTGGCTATTTAGGCTATTTATTGGTTCCATAAAAATTTTAAAATTGTTTTTTCCTATTTCTGTAAAAATGGCATTGACATTTTGATAGGAACTGTATTGAATATGTAGATTGCTTTGGGTAATATGGTCATTTCAATGATGTTAATTCTTTTGATCCATGAGCATGGGATGTTTTTCCATTTGTATCCTCTTCAATTTCTTTCATCAGAATTTTGTAGTTTTCCTTATAGAAGTCTTTCACCTCCTTGGTTAAATTTTTTCCTAGGTATTTTATTTTCTTTTGTAGCTATTGTAAATGGGATTGCCGTCTTGATTTTTTTCTTAGCTAGTTCATTATTGGTGTATGAAAAGGCACTGATTTTTGAATGCAATTTTGTATCCTACAACTTTACAGAATTTATTTATCATAACTAAGAGTTTATTCATGGTGTCTAGATTTTTCTAGATATAAGATCATGTTGTTTGCAAAGAGGGACAATTTGACTTCCTCTTTACCAACTGCGATGTCTTTTATTTCTTTCTCTTGGCTGATAGCTCTGGCTAGGACTTCCAGTACTATGTTGAATGGGAGTGGTGTAAGTGGGCATCCTTGTCTTGTTCCAGTTCTTACAGGAAAAGCCTTTTTAACCTTTCCCCATTCAGTATGGTGTTAACCGTGGGTTTATCATATATGGCCATATAATGGCCAAACTTATCTGGTTTTGGTATCAGGATAATGCTGACCTTGTAGAATGAGTTAGGGAAAATTCCCTCCTCTTTAATTTTTTTGAATAGTTTGAGGAGAATTGGCACTAGTTCTTCTTTGTAAGTTTGGTAGAACTCAGCAGTGAAGCCATCGGTCCTGCACTTTTCTTTGTTGGGAGACATTTTATTACCGATTTAATCTCATTACTCATCATTGTTCTGTTTAGGTTTCCTATTTCTTCCTGATTCAATCTTGGTAGGTTGTTTGTGTCCAGGAATTACCCATTTACTCTAGGTTTTACAGTTTTTTGGTATATAGTTGTTCATAATAGGCTCTGATGATCTTTCATATTTCTGTGATAACAATTACAATGTCTCCTTTTTCATTTCTGATTCTTGTCTTTCCTTTTCTTGGTTAGTCTAACTAGCAGTTTATCAATTTTGTTTATCTTTTTAAAAAAACAACTTTTTGTTTTGTTCATCCATTATATTATTTTTTTTAGTTCCATTTCATTTAGTTCTACTCTGATCTTTATTATTTCTTCCTTTCCACTAATTTTGAGTTTGGTTTATTCTTGCATTTTTAGTTCCTTGAGGTACATCATTACATTGTTTACACGAAATCTTTCTACTTTTTTTATATAGGCATTTATTGCTTTAAACTTCTTAGAACTGTTTTTACTGTATCTCACAGGTTTTGCTACGTTTTCATTTGATTCAACAGTTTTTTTATTTCCTCTTTAATTTCTTCCTTGACCTAATGGTCGTTAAGGAACAAGTTGTTTAATTTTTATGTATTAGTACAGTTTCCAGAGTTGCTCTTGTTATTGATTTATAGTTTTATTTCATTGTGGTCTGAGAAAGTACTTGGTATGATTTCAATTTTTTAAAATTTGTTGAGATTTGTTTTGTGTCCTAACATATATTCTATCCTGGAGACTGTTCCATATGCCAATGAGAAAAATGCACATTCTGCATTTGTTGGGTGAAATGTTCTGTAAATGTCTGTTAGGTCCATTTGCTATAAAGTACAGTTCAACGCCAGTTTTTTTTTTGCTAATTTTCTATCTAGATGATCTATCTAATGCTGAGAGTGGGGTGTTGAATTCCCAAACTATTATTGTATTGGAGTTTATTTCTTCCTTTAGATCTAATAATATTTACTTTATACATCTGGGTGCTCTGGTGTTGAGTACTGTATGTTTAGAATTATTATTATCCTCTTGCTGAATTGATTCCTGTGTCATTATACAGTGACATTCTCAGTCTCTTTTTACTGTTTTTCACTTAAAGTCTTTTTTATGTAAGTACAGCTACTTATGCTCATTTTTTATTTCTATTTGCAGGGAATATCTTTTTCTCTCCCTTTATTTTCAATGTATATGTGTCTTCACAGGTGAGATGAGTTTCTTGTAGACAGCATATAGTTGGGTCATTTTTTCTACCCATTCAGTCAATTTACATCTTTTATGAGAAAAGTTTAATCTATTTACTTTCAAGGTTATTATCGACATGTGAGGGCTTATTCCTGTCATTTTATTAATTGATATCTGGTTGTTTTATATATTCATTTATATATAAATGTTTATATATTAATACATTTCTTTCTCTCTTACTATTTATCATTGTGGTTTGGTGGTTTCCTGTAGTGGTAACATTTGAGTCCTTTCTCTTCCTTCTTTGTGTATTTGCCCTACCAGTGGGTTTTATGCTTTCTCGTGTTTGCATGATGGTAGGTTTCATCATTTCACTTCCATGTATAAGACTTGGACCTCCCTGCAGCTTTCTTGGGTCCTGGCAATGGTAGTGGTGGGCCAGGCAGGTTCTCAGGTCCCTGGGCAGCAGAAATGGGATGAGTAATGGGAGTGGCAGTGGTGGGACAATCCTTTGGTTCCCAAGCAGTCTGCACTGGTGTTGGCAGTGACTGAGATGGACTGGGTGAGCCAGTCCCCAGGCCCACAGATGGCATGTGCAGGTGGGTGCCAGCTGTGGTGATAATGGCAGGTTCAGCAGGCCCAACTTCAGGCCCTGAGAAGGAGTGCTCAGTGCCAATGGTGGTAGACAGGGCAGGAGATGCCCCAGGCCCTTGAACAGCTTGCTCAAGCACTGAGGGGAATGGAGGCAGGCCAGGTGAGCCTCCCCTCATCCTCCCAGTGATGCTTGTGGGCCCTGGCTGTGGTAGACAGAGGTGGGGTGATCCCAATGCCCTCCATAGAATGTGTAGGGAGGGTCAGTTGCTGTGCTATGGACCTGCTGCTGGGGAAGGCAGGGTTGCTTTCAGTGACAGCAACCATAAACAAATGGCTAGGGAGTATGCATTTCATCCCCACGTGTTGGCTGAAGGTGGGTGATCCCATCCTGAAGGTGTTTGTAAATGTAAAGAAGCCCTGCTACTGGGGTCAGCAGGGTTGCTGCCAATAGATCACACTTTGACTCTGGTGGTAGCAGCCAGCAAAGGTGCCTGGCCACAGGTCAGGGATGTCAATGGGGCTCCAGGAATGTGGAGATGCAGGGGCTGTTGGACCCTAGCACAGGATGCAGTCTAATGGGGGCTCAGATCTCAAAATGGTGCCTTGCTGTAGCTGCTTAGGACTCCAGGAGGGGATCAGACCCAGCATTAGCTCCCTCTCTGGGGTAATGCTGTTGTACAGTTTCTAATCAGCTCCCTATGTTAGTCTCAGGGCCCGCATAGGTCGAAAGGCTGTCTTCGTGGCTAGGATTACAGGAGTCTGTGGTGGGAATGTGCACCACTGGGGGTCTCTCACTTACCTTTTCCCCACATTTAGGAACCTCTCCAAGTTCCCAGCTGATCCCAGCTGGCTGAGCAGGCTGCCTCCTTCCCTCTCCTTTCTTGACTTAGGTGTTTTCTGTCACTTCTCTGTTGAATTCCAGCATTCTCTCTTAGATAATCTATTTGAAGTCTGACTATCTACTTGCTATTTTGGTTCTTCTTTGTGGAGGAGACAAGTACCAGATGCCTCTAGTCAGCCATCTTGAAGCTCCTCTCCAGATTGTCTTTTTAGGAAGATTCCAGATTTACTAAATCATGAATAATTACCCTGGTGCTTCAGTTCCACAGACGACCTGGGACTGTTGACTGACACAATGATCAGGTAGCAGGTAATAGATGACTGATGCTCTGGCAACAATGGAATTAAAAAAAGACACATACCCCAAAATGAAGACAATAGTAAAGAAACCATCCATAGATCAGAGTGATCAGTGAATTTCTAAAAATAGTAAGCAGATGTAGATGTAGCAACTGATGAAGTGGGGCAGAAGAAGCAATAACCTGGAGAACATATAAAGGAATACAGGCGAGAAAGGAATTGGTATGCCCTCTAGGATCCCAGAAAAGCTCAAAGTTCCGAAGCACCAGGGACAGCAAAAAGCAGGGGTGAGGTGTAGAACTGAGAACACAGGGATTAATTAAAAGTCTGTATATGGAAAACCTGACTCTCCCCAACCTCCAATTCCCCATGCATAGAAATATAGTCACCAGAATTCTATCCCAGGCAAGAGAAGGCGGCTTCTTCTCTGGAGGAATTAAACAGTTCTAGAGCAAAGCCCTCTCCCTTTTGATTGTTGGAGGCTCCCTAGAAGATCATTCTAAAGTGAAACATACCAGTTGATAAGCTGTACCCAAGCACAGAGGTCCCAAGCTGTTCTTTATATTTTATTGCATTATTCTTATGTATGAAGACACCCAGGTATCATCAGGCATTTGAAGAAATTTTGCAATGGAAAAGAGATCAATAATAAACAGAAAATGGCCCTAAGGGAAACAGCAATAGTTCATGGAATAAAGAGAACTTAAACATCAATAAAAACAAAACGATTTTAAATAGCATCCTCAGGGATTCAAGATATCGCATCACTAAAACATGGACAAAATGCTATGACAAAGGACCAATCAGTGAACAAAAGTGTGCTTGTGTAAATTCAAAATGTGATTTCCAAAATAAAATTTAGTGACAAGGTTGAGCATAAAGTTGAGGAAATTTCCCATAAAAGAGAATGAAGAGACAAAGGGATGGGAAATCTGAGCAAAATGATAAGGGACATAGAAGATCAATCCAAAAATTCCAAATCTGATTAACAGCAGTTTCAGAAAAGAGAATAGAGAAAGCAGATGGAGAGAAATTATGAGAACAAATAATGCAAGAGAAATTTACAGAGCTTCATGAAAAATAGAGTTTCTATTTGAAAGGAGTCCCCTCAAATGCCCAAGACAATGAATCAAAAGTACCCAACAATAAGCCACATCGCTGTGAATTCCGGAACACCAAAAATAAAAAGAAGATGTTAAAAGCTTACAAAAAGAAAACAATGGTGATCTACAAAGGTACGAGAATTAAACTGGCATATTTCTCATTAGCAACATTGGATACTAGAAGACAATTGAGCCATGCCTTCAAGTTCTGAAAGAAAAGTACTTTCAAAGGAGAATTTCATACCTACAAATTTATCAATCAAGTGTGAATATAGAATCAAAACATTGTCACTTAAAACTCAGAAAGTTTATCACTCACACATTCTTTCTTAGTAACTTACTTAAGGATCTATTCCAGCAAGAAAAAGTAGTAAACCAAAAAAGAAGACATTGAGATCCAAGAACCAGTGGCTCCACCCAAGGATTGTGGTAAAGAAAAATCCTAGGATGACTGCTGTCCATTAGGACTGGAGAGCAATCAGCCACATTGAAGTAAGGTCATGGAGGGCTCTAGGAGTGAGATATCCATAGAATACAACAGGAATTAAATGATTTTACACTATCCTTAAAAAACTGGAACCACCTAAGGAAATGATAAAGGCACACAATGCCCAGGAATTAGGAAAGCAACCAAGCAAGCAATAATTTAGGTAATACAGTACCCATGAAACGCTCTGGAAAGAACTGCTTATGGATGAAATCCATCTAGGCAAGAGGTAAGCAAAACAAAAATGTTCTAATTGGGGGTAAACTCACAACTGAGTGAGCACTGTAGAGGTGAAGGGCATGCCTCTAATCCTCACTTGGGCGAGGCAAAGACATAAAATGTAACCAAAATGTCTGTACCGTCATAATATCCCGAAATAAAAAAAATAAATAAAATAAATGGAGACTCTTGGTAAAATAGACTGGTGTTCCAGGCATTAAATTCATGTAAATATAAAACTAAAACCAAGCAACTACGGAATTTGAGGTCAAAGGGACTGCCCATCTTAGGCAATGTGCTCAGTGGAAAATACTACATTCCCCTGTCTCCCCTGCAGATGAGAAACGGAGATAATGAAATACAAATGGCCGTTAGGGCTGCTGGAAGTTTTTTTGATCAGATTCTCCACCTTCCTTCTGTTCCATGCCTAGAATTAGACATGATGAGTAGAACTCCAGCAGCCACCTTATGACCTTGAAAATGAAAGTCACACACTTAGCATGGCAAATCAGGAAGCCAGAGGAAGATGGATCCCTAAATGATGAGTTCATGGAACCCTCACCATGACTTATTCCTAGCTCCAGTCTTCCTTTAGGTGAGAGACTAAATCCTTATGTGTTTCAGTCACGATAGTCAGGTCTCCATTAACTAACAGTCAAACACAATTTTTAACTGATTCCTAGAACTAAAAGCAAATGATATAGACCGTAATGATGTAATATATTATTGTATAAAACAAAAATTGGAAGGGAAGAGCAAAAAATATGTGTTATTTCTTCATCTTTCAAAGCAGGGAGTCAACCAATATTATTTAAAATTGAAAAAAAGAAAGCAAAAAACACAGTAACACCAACCTCTTGATTTTTTTTCAATTTTTTCTTCAACCTTAGAGGGATCTGTTAGAAACTGATATTCATTATAAGGAATAAATGTTTTCCCAAAGTATATAGTTCCTTCCATTTTACCTCATTTTCTTTTTATTCTGGTAAATTACAGTAAAAGTAAATTGAATAATGAATAATTTTAATTAAAAATATGTATAATATGATCCAAGTTTTATCAAAAATTGGTTCTATTCATCTATTATCTGTCTATATGCATACAATGAGATATCTGGCATACTATTATCCTCATGTTAATAGCACTTGTATCAGGGTGGTGAAATTTGGAATAGTTTTAGCTCTCCACTTTGTACTTTGAATTGCTAGAATTTTTTATAATAAGAATATACCATTTTTAAAAGAACAATAAAGTCATTTTGAAAGGAGAGGATTAAAGGTCTCCAAAGATCTCCAAGCTTTAAAACTTTATGATTTAATGTTCTATCAAGCAAACACAGATCTCTAATGCAGTTATAAAAGGCTCTACATTCTTTTTAAAAAAAAATAATATCTCACTGAGTCATCTAGCCTCCTTTGATCACTGATCTTTGTCTAGGCTCAAGGCCTGTTGAAAAAACACTAGATGACTTCAGATAATTAACCTTAGAGGACAGTGTGTTCTCATCAACCAAAAGCAGTTTTTGAACACAAATGAAAATTTAAAAACAGGAAGAATGTTATCTAGTCCAACAAAAATTAAGAAACATTAACTTATACATAAAATAGATTTAATATTCAAATGTAATGATGGTAAACTGTCTATTTAAGAGGCTGTAAATATAACTTGCATTGTTATCCCTTTCTTCAAAACAAGGAGTCCAAATATATTACTGGTAGGAGTATCCACTATTCCCCTATCTCCCAGCTCTTGCATACCTCTATGTCTTTGTGCATACACTAAGGCCTCTCCTTCATCTGTATTTTGCCAAATGCCATTTGTCCTGCAAAACTCAGTACCTCCTACTAGTACAGGTCTATTGCACTTGGTTTATACCTCTGTTATATAACAGTTCTCAGGGGTGCCATGTATAATGGTGCAGGTTGCACACTACACAAGGACGATCAGATGGGGTAGCAAGTGGGAGCTGAAATCCAGCCTGACCTCAGCTGCCAAGCCAGCTGCACCTGCAGGAGGACTCTTTACTAAATTTGCACAAAGTTACCCTGCAGGTTCGTGTTGACTCTTACAGTCATTTGGATTGCAATCAGAATTCACTGCTCTTCCTAGACTGTGAACTCATCAAGGGTAGTGACTGTGCAGTGTTCGCCCCCAGCATCCCTCAGTGCCTGACACAGAGTAGAAACTTAGTGTCTGTTTAATGGATACCAAATAAATATAAACAGTTTTCTTAAGCTCTTAACATTACAGTGAAAACAAGTGTCAGAAATTTTTCTCTCCTCTTATGCTGAAAAACATATTTTTAAAGTCATACAGGAAAAAAAAGAAATAAAACTAACAGTGAATAGCTAGTGAGTAGCATCTGCATGCCAGGAATTTCATATACATAGTCTCATTTTTATGCTTTCAATAACCCTACCCATTTTTATTAGGAGTGATAGTTCAACATATTTAACAACTAGTACAACATGGACACCCGCCAATCAGAGTGGACACTGGTCCAATCAGAAGAGAGCTTGGTGTTTAATTTACAGACCAAGGGGCTCTCCTCAAAACAGTTAATTCAGCTACAGTACTTGGATAGTGCAGATGTGTTAGGTAGATAGCGAAGGATTCCAGGTCTCCTAGGGACAAAAGTAGATGCCTTGCCTTGGTACTGCAATTGCCCTACTTGGGAAGAAGAACAAGGGTGGGCCACAGGCGTCGCCCCCACCTTGGCGCTGCCCCACCTTAATCCTGTCCCTAGCACTGCCATATCTGGGGGAGGAGGGAACATCCTAGTAATCTACCAATCAGAATTTAGCATGTCAACTGCAAAAGAATGGAGAGGACTCTCTAGCCCACGGGCCATGTAGCGTAGGTACAATAGAGTCTGGAAGGTGACTTAGAACAACCTAAGGCTAATTATCATGTCATTAGCTTAAATCTAGGTTGTGGTTCACCCCTGAAATGGGCTTTCAGAGAGGCTCATGGGAGATCTGCATGCACAGTAAGACTCAGGCCATACAACTCCCAACTGTCCAAAGTGGTTCCATGGTGACATTTGAACCACAGGAGGTTGTCCAGACACTATGAAACAAGATCTAGACCATAATCAAGATCTCTTTTTGCTAACAAGAGGTCCCATCGTCATCTGTGGCGTATGTATCTTGCTCTGTAAACTTATATCTTGCTCTTTCTCTATAATCCTATCTACCTCCCCCTCAATAAATTTCCCCTTGTGCTTGCCTTAAAAAAAAAAAAAGAAAGAACAGAGCTTGGCTGTAAACAATTGTTCCACCCATGCTGGTAAGTATCAAACGAATGTCAGCCCTGAGTGTGTCATCCCCACATTACAGATAGGCAATTGAATGCTTAGAGAAGTTAGTTAAGTGGAGAAGCTAGGACAGGATCCCAGATGCGTTTGATTCCCAAATCCTGTGTTTTTCCCCATACCATGATACAGCTACTTCATCTCTAAAGCCTATCAGAAGTGTGGGAACTTGGTCTAAGTTTCTTGACATCTGGTGCAATGTGTATTCACTAGACTACTTCACCCCCCCAAAGAGGAATAATCATAATTTATAACTCTAAAGTAATGACCCTCATTCCACAAATCATACACAAGCAGTCATGTTGCTTTATAGTCATGCTTCATATCTTAATAAATCTGAGCAGTACATTTTTATTACTTTATACATTGAAGGGGTTAGCAACAGGAAACAATTCTTGAGTAATACTCCTGATTCCCTCTGCATTTTCTAAAGTCTTTATTCTTTAAATTTGAACTACATAATGCAGTTTCCTTCAGCAAATACACCTCAACTGCTAAAGAATATACCCAATGTAATTTTGTTCTGTGAAAGTTCGGGGCAATTGTTTGCACCCTACACATTTTCCTATTGGTTTATGAATTCTAGAGTGTTTCAAGACATTATATGTTTTATAAACATATGTTCATTCTGGGACCCTGTTATTTACTCAATCCTTGTATCAGCCATTGCATAGCACCATGGCCACACACTAATGCTAAACCCCTCCTAGGAATGAAAACATTCAACAATGTTTGGTTTGCTTTGAGGTTGTTTTCCATCACAGTCCTGTAGGGGATTCTAATAAATTAGTTTCTATTATGAAATCAGTTCTTTTTTGTAAAGGAAATGGGAATTTTTTCCTTAGGTCAGTTTTACTCAAACACAGTACTAACCTACAGGCAATCTAATCATTCTGATTTGTGACCAAAATTTATTTTCCTGGCAAGAAGATAGTAAACCCAAGCAAAGAGTCACTTTTAAAATGCTTTTTTAGAGACACGGTCTCTTCTTTTTTTTTTCATAGAAATAAATTGTGAATGTTTTTAAAATGCAAAATTTATAGCAAGACATGTTGAAATTGCTTTAGAACAAATCAACTGAACTATGAAATACATTAGTTACAACTACACTGATGAAAGAACACATAGAAAATATTGTAGATATGACTTTAGTAATGTAAGTTTTGGATCCTCTTTCCATCCAAGTTATGGGATGGCATTTGAAATATTTAACAACCAGAATGGCACAGACATAAGCCAATCAAAATGGAGGGCAACCCTAACCCTGGAGAAGCAGCCTGGAGTCCTCTTCTATGCCACAAAATAACCCATTAGTTACTGGGTAGTAAGAAGCCACTGAGGGTCCCAGGAAAGGATCAGGTCAGCTGGGGTGAGGGAAGGCATTGGAGAGGCTCAGGAAAGGAACTATTTTCTAATCACTAGGAGGTATTCAGCATTTTAATAACAAGTTCAGATGCTTATTAAATAACTACTAGTAGTATTATATTTAATTTGTATTATATTTTAATATTAATATTAACAGTATAATTAAAAATAACCAGTATGGTAAGTACCATCTGAAAATCAACCCTGCCAGTCCCTACACTGTACTCAAAATGTCCATCAATGACTGCCAGGCCCTTTGTCCAACTACTCTACTTTTAGCCCCTACTACCTAGGCAGCCATGTTATATACCATATTAGTCTGCCTTTCACTGGCCACAGCCAAAAGGACTCAGAATGGATTCATAACCCAAGCAGAAATCTATATGCCAGCCAGCAACCCTTGACATGGCTGACACAAAAAAATAAACTGGCCAGCCAGTTAGATTGCCAGTCTTGGAAATTTGAGTTAGGAATCATGAAAAGATTAATGCAAGTGGTGTTAGTCCTTTTCTGACTGGAAATGAGAATGGGAGTGGTGATAAAAAGCATCACTAAATACACAGAGGATGAGAGGAGGTAGGGTTGGACACAAGTAGTAGCAGTTAATCCCAGAAGTGAGTATGGACATCACAATCAGCACATGAGGAAGAATGGCAATACAGGTGCCAGGAGAGACAGAAAACTGGGAAACTACTGTTTTGCGTTTACCATCTAGGGGTTCCAAGAACACAACTGGCAGATGACCTAGAGAAATAAGTTCTCCTGGATTGAAACTATCATACAGAAACACAACAACAAAACCTCACTTCTGCTCAACCCCCAAAGGCCTGATTCAAGCTAGTGCCCTGAACGGCAGTTTGCCAAGTGTGATTTCTGAACTGGGAGCATCAATGTCACCGGGGAACTTGTTAGAAATGCAAATTCCTATTGAATCAGAAACTCTAGAGGTGGGGCTCAGCAGTCTGGGTTTTAATAACTCTTCCAAATGATTCCAATCAAAGATCAAGTTTGAGAACCAACCCCTCAAGGTAACTTTGCCCAAGGTGCCAGCATTACCTGGAAGTGGACTGCCACTGCCCTTAGAGCATCTCAGGGGTAATCCTCCCAGAGGAATACCTTCCAGTTGGTCAGATTTGCTGATGAAGGAGCTCCTCTGCAATACATTTATGCTTACTGGTTCCAGTATATAATTCACCATCCCCAAGCAGCTGCAGGATACAATATATTCTCTGAACCAACAATGATAGGCAGCCCTAGGAATTGAAAATTTGAAGATGTCCCCTGAAGATTATAGACAGAGACTGACAGGCAGCTTTTAATGTGATCCTTTCACATCACTTCTAGCTGAAACTGGGTTGTCTCTCTCCCGGAAATGGAGGAAGCACATGTTTGTGGTTGAGGTGTAATAAGTAGATGATTTTAGGCAGAGAGATCTTTAGTATTGTATATAGGAGAAAGATTAGTGTACTAATGAGCAAGAAATAGACTACAGGGAGATGTCAATTACTGCCTGTTAGTCCACTGCCTGCCTGAAACCTCTGCTGCTCTTGCTGCCAAGTTTTACATCACATGACCTTGCCCTCTAGCCATAGGGTGTACCCCTGGCCCAGGTAAAGCCAAGTCAATTGAGGCACTTACCTACAAGGTGACTTGATGCAGAAGATGATCTATACTCACATGATTCTCCTACTCAAAAATTTGAAGACTGCAGCAGTTAGAAATGAAAGAGAGTTTACCAAAAATTCCCTGAGGAAGAGAAGGATCTATGAAGGATGATGGCAAGGCAAAGTAACAATAAAAGCCAAATGCATTGCACAACATGGGGTTCTAAGAAATAAAATCAGTAGGCCGTCCATTAAAGCTATGGAGACATACAGAGAGAAGCAGAGATGCTGAGAGAGAATGACAATGACAGAGACATTGAGAGAGATATCATCTATCCCTGGAGAGAGATGGAAAGCATAACTGCCTGGATTCCTGCTGGCTTATTTCCTTACAATATCCACCTTTTCTTATTTAGGTCATCACAGTGAGTTACTAGAGTGCCTATTTAAATTAGAGGACTATTTAAATTAGTTTCAGTGTAAGCAAGTGAGGACAAGTAGCAAAGGGACAGAGACTCAGAATCAATGAGAGGGGCAAAGACAATGAAAGAAACACAGACAGAGAAAGACTCCCTGTGGATGCAAAGCTTGAAGAGTATTCTGTCAGAGAGGGGGCCATGGCCACAACCCCTTCTCCCTGGGGTTTAACCTGAAGTCCAGTTAAAAATGAATAATGTACTCACCATCAAATTGGTGTTAACTGATCAACACTTAAGAGCATATATAGTAATAACATTCATCGGGTGTTAGGCAGATGGGAGTGGGGAGGAGGGGATGATGGGTATATACACACCTAATGTGTGCAGTGTGCACCATCTGGGGGATGGACATGCTTGAAGCTCTGACTTGGGTGGGGCAAAGGTCATATACGTAACCTAAACATTTGTACCCCCTTTAATATGCTGAAACCAAAAAAATTTAAAAAATGAATAATGAATGAATGAATGAATATGCAAATGAATAAATACTAAATAAATAAGTACATTTTAAATGAATCCATAAAGTTATTGACATTTTTCAGGATAGACAGAGGTGACTCCAGCCAAGGTCCAGTGGCAGAAAGAGCAACAGAGCTTCTGAGATCAAATTACTACTAGAGTAGAAAGAGATGACAATAGTGGGCCAGCCCTTGTCCCTAGCCATGTAGTCAAAGAGGAATGGAAGGTCTAGATCTGTGAGGTGACAAATCCAGCAACCCAGCTCTTCTGGTGTCCTGAATGAAAGTTAGTTAATGTTTCTAAAGAGCTCAAGTGTTTAAATTCCAGACCAGTTTTTGCTGAAGCACCTTTGCTCCATAGTGGCCTGAGTGGGGATCTCACTTAGGGGCCAGTGAGATAGGAGTGGGGGTGTTTTGCCCCAGACACATCAATTTAGTCATAACAGGTGACAATGTACAGTCCAGCATCAGCCACAGCAACACTGGCAATCAAGGGATCACAGACCTTGCCAATTTGGTGGCAGCAAAAACAACATGGAAGCCTGTTCTGAGGCAAACAGCCTAGGTAGCAAAGGTGGAGGTCTCCTGCTTTGAAAGGGCTTGTCTTGAGTGATGGAATAAGGGTAGTAGGACCTTATCTGGACCTCAGTAAATATGTTGGACCTCAGGATACTCCCAGACAACACAGGACATTTTGATTTTCATTGCCTGTTTTTGGCCCTGCCATTTTAACCCCAAGGTCATTTTTGTTCTGCATTTTGCTCTTTCCTCCACTCAGAGTATGGACCATTCTGGTTATAAGAATTCATGATGTATAAACCTGAGGCATTAAACTATAAGAATTCTAGAAGATGCTGTCAGAAAAACTCTTATAGATAATGGTCTAGGCAAAGAATTTACGAAGAAGACCCCAAAGGCAATCACAGCAACAACAAAAATAAATAAATGGTACCTGATTAAATTAAAAAGTTTCTGCACAGCCAAGGAAACAATCAATAGGGTGAACAGACAACCTACAAAATGAGAGAAAATATTTGCGAGCTATATATCCGATAAATGGCTAATAACCAGAATCTACAAAGAATTCAAGTGCATCAGCAGAAAAACACCAAACCCCACTAAAAAATGGGCAAAAGACATGAACAGAAGCTTCTCAAAAGAAGACAGACAAATGGCCAATAAACATAAGAAGAAATGCTCAATGTCACTAATCGTCAGGGAAATGCAAACCAAAACCACAATGAGATATCACCTAACTACAGTGAGAATGGCTTTTATCAAAAACTTCCAAAACAGCAGATGCTGGCGTGGATGCAGAAAGAAAGAAACACTTATACACTGCAGGTGGGACTGCAAACTGGTACAACCTCTATGGAAAGTAGTATGGAAATATCTCAAAGAACTAAAAGTAGACCTACCTTTTGATCCAGCAATCCCACTACTGGGCATTTACCCAAAGCAAAAAAAGACATTCTATAAAAAATACATTTGTACTCAAATGTTTATAACAGCACAATTTACAATTGTGAAGATGTGGAAACAATCCAAGTGCCCATCAATACATGATGGGATTAATAAAATGTGGTATATGTATACCATGGAGTATTACTCAGCCACAAAAAACCATGGTGAACTATTACCTTAGTAACAACCTGGATGGAACTGGCGACTATCCTCCTATGTGAAGCATCACAAGAATGGAAGAACCAAAACCATATGTACTCACTACTAAATTGAAATTTATAGATCAATACTGATGTGCACATATAGTAGTAAAATTCAATGGAAGTCAAGCAGGTAGGAAGGAGTAGAGGGGATAGGCAAATTCACGCCTAATGGGTATAATGTACACTATATGGGTGATGGACACACTTATAACTTTAATTCAAACTGTACAAAAGCAATTCATGTAACCAAAACATTTGTATCCCTGTAATATTCTGAAATTTTAAAAAAAATCAACTTTACTAGAAGTTTAATTCAATGCCCCTATTTTCAACTCATAGGATTCCTTTGAATGTAATAGAGAGTTGACTCCCAGAAATCAGCTAAGCCCATGAGTTACTGAGCCCAACCCAAATTGCCAACCCACAGAATTGTGAGTTAAATAAATGGTTGTCTTAAGCCACTAAGTTTTAGGGTGTTTAGTTATGTAGCGAAAGCTAACTGATAATAAAGCCTAACTAAAATAAAGCCAAACCAAGCATAGTTGTCTTCAAAGGCTAAAGCTGGTAATTCTGAATACAACTCTGAATTTTTTCCTTCAGCATAGTAACTCCAAATCCCTGCATCCTGAGAGATACAATCACTAGTTCCAGTTCCATGAGACTTAGGCAGTACAGCTTGCCAGGCCACAGTAACCTACCTCACATTGTGGAAGGTCTCCACATGAGGAAAAGTATGGCATGAAAATTATTTGCATATAGTTTATGTTGCTTTAAGTACAAAATAAAAGCAACTCTTTAAAAAAAACATAGTCCATTCATATTCAAGTTGTGCATTTATAGTAGCAAATGAAAGTATCACTTTTTCTCCTAATATCATACCCTGCAACAGTTGCTATTTCCCAGAAGACATAAAATATTGTGATACTACAGTACAGTAAACTGTTGTCTCAAGGATTCAAGTTCACTGATAAGCAGTCTTATCAATAATCACAAAATACGGTAGACAATAAGAAATCTCATAGGCCATACAATTCTCACAAGAAGTTATCAAGTTTTTATTCTATAATGGTACCTCTTTTGATACCTTTTGTATTGGTCAATGTTACAGCCACATATCAGCATGTAATCAACCATAGGCTGTAGCAACTGATCTGGTTATAGAAGCTGGGCATGTGAGCAGTCTAAGCATAGTATCCATAATGACTTCCAAGGGAAGGGGCTCAAAGCTCCTGTCTGGTCCGCTCCCCAGCCTCCTACCCAAGTAGTGGAGGAGTGCTGAATTAATGGGTAAGATTCCTGGGCACTCTTGAATAGTGAGTGGAGCCTTGAGAATGTAAACAATCCCATATGGGTAGAAAGCCTCTTTCTGGAATCATTCCCTCTGGAGCTGGTAGCTGTGACTTGTTTTTATCATTGGAATGGCAAATTCTGAGATTTGATTTTGGCTTAAAGGAAATGCTAAGCCATTCATCCTGTTTCAATTCTGAGTTCCACGCTGTCTCTACTCTAAGCCTCCTGTGGTCAAGCCCAGCTTAATAGAGTACGAAACTGGGGTTTAGGGCCAATGTCTCAGTTAATAAAATGTTACTTTGCTTCCTTTGCCATTCTCTGTACACATGCATCCCTTGTAGAACACACAAGGACGGCAGGGTCAAGGCACAATTTAAATATTTCTGAGTCCCCTGGCCAATTACCACCGTAATTCATCTCTTAATGGTACCTGGATCTCACTTCCATCCCTAAAACCGACATGGTCTCAGAAGACAGAGCAATTATATTCCCCAGGAACCAACATTTGGGGAGTAAAGTCCCACAAGATGGAAGTTCAGTCCTCAAAGTTGAAATGTTGATGATGTAAGCCCAATATATAATCTCCCATGTATAATAGGCAAGTGCTGGTATTGGTACAAATATTCACTTTAGGAGCTAGCCTAGCCTTGTATATGACTTCAAACTGCAGGAGCAGCAAGGTTCCACATGAGCTACATTTCCCTAGAATAAGAATTCCCAGTGTGTGATATTTTTGGCCTATTGGATCACTAGATCCAAATACTTATACAGCCAACTAGATGGCAGGCCCAATTCTGTTCCTCTGAATCTTGTTTTAACCTAGATCCAAAGATAAAGAGAGAATGACGGTGAGATAAAATTCTGGGGTGTCATGGGCCTTCTCTAAAGTTTTCTGAGTCCTTTCCCCACCATATGTTCTTACATTGACTCCGATTTGAACATTGTATAAACCCTAATATATGAATTTTTGGAGAGAAAATAGAGTTAAAAAAAAAACCCTTAGTGATTTTCAGGGCCTAATCAGGAGACAACATGCTCATTGCAATTGCTTTCCTCATCAGGAATCTTCAGTAAACATTGGCCAAGCATCTAATTACGGTTGTGGATTTTGGAGACCTTAGAGTATCAGTGAAATCACTGAAGAGAAGTAGAGTTCACTAATAAAAAGGTGATTAAGGCCCTTACTACATGAAGAAAGTAGCTTACTCTTGGACTGAGGTGAAGAGGAAAATTTAATGAAAAAAAAAAAAAGCAAGACCAGAAGTCAGTAAGGCATTAAATAATGGCTATATCTAGAATGCCTTGGCTTTGAGAATTGGGTTGGCCTGGAAATACTTAAAGGCCCTTGGTCATCAGGTAGTGATTATAGGATATTTTAAATGAACTAAAAACTCTTGTCCAGAAGATAGTTTTAGCTTTAGAAGTGGTGGGAGGCAAACTAGGAAAGAATTAGGAAAAGAAGAAAGCTTGAGATCTTAGAAACTAGGATAAATGTATATGAAAAGAGAAAGGGATATATCTACAAAAATACACTCAGACCTCAGACCTAATTGCAATCATCCCTCATGAAGGCATGAAGGTAAGAAAGGCCATCTACCCAACTGTAAACAATATAGCTAACACACATTGGGAAACAGTAGACGGAATACCATGGCAATCTTAGTAGAAAAGGGGTAAATTATCATATTTCAGCAATGCTCTGATGGCCAGTACAAAAGTAAATGGCCAGTACAAAAACAAATGCATGTGGAAAATTACAGTTGATTTTAGAAGAGGGCTGAATAAGGTACCAATCCCAAATAATGATGATGGTCACCTCCCAAGTATTCTAGCAAAGGTGGGACCTCATGTAAAGATCTTTTCTGTCTTGGATATAACAAATAGGCTTTGGTATTCACCACTGAAGGAGATATGATAATTAAAAACTGTATTCATGATGGGACGTATACAGTGGTGCATGAATAGTGCTATCAACTTCCCATAGATATATGGAGACTCTCAAAAACAACCCATATAATTTGGTAATCTAACATATTGATGATTTCTAACATCTATATCACAGAAAGATCAGAAATTAACCAAGTGTGAGACTGCAAACTAGTACAACCTTTATGGAAAGTAGTATGGAGATACCACAAAGAACTAAAGTAGACCTACCTTTTGATCCAACAATCCCCTTACTGGGCATCTACCCAAAGCAAAAAAAGACACTTTATAAAAGACATCTGCACTCAAATGTTTATATCAGCACAATTCACCGTTGCAAAGATGTGGAAACAACCCAAGTGCCCATCAGTACATGAGTGGATTAATAAAATGTGGTATATGTATACCATGGAGTACTACTCAGCCATAAAAAAACAATGGTGAACTAATACCTCTTGTATTAACCTGGATGGAACAGCAGCCCATTCTTCTAAGTGAAATATCACAAGAATGGAAAAACAAAAACCACATGTACTGATGAAGTCTTTTAGGAAACTAGATGAGAAAACCTGGTAACACCAGGCTTCTATAATGGTTAATATACCATTGGCGAGAAAGGCCAATACTTGGTCCAGTTATCTAAATGAGCCGCTGGTATGAGAAAGGGGGTACCAGCTGGCATCAAAAATATTTAAAGAGACAGCAGCCTGAGCACCAGCTTTGGCCTTATCAAACACTTGGGAACATGGTAACCTCTGCCTCATAATAATTCCCAATACCATAGCTATGGATGGTAAAATCTCATTTGTTAATGGAGAGAAATCAGAACCTAGTACTTTGTATCAGTGAAGAAGATCCTGATTCAGTCATAACACCCACTGACTGTTCACAGAGGGTGTAGATCTTATAAGAACAGATCATTACTCTCCTATACCTTTTTATTAAATTACTAAGGACAAAGAAGAGCTATGTATACAAGTATCTTAATTTGGGTTCCCTTAGAAGCAGATCCTGAGACAAAGATTCTAATGCAAGTAGTTTGTTTAGGAACTGGCCTCAGGGAACATGCATAAGGGAGTAGGGAAGTTATACAGGGAAAAGAAAGCAGTCAATGAAGAGCACGTTATCAAGAAAGCTACTACTGTAGGTGATTGGAGCTTAATCTCATGGGTAAACTATGGAGAACCATAAAAATCACAAACTTTAGTTACTTTGCTCAAGAGGTGAGAGAGCCAGGGTACTCAAACACCAGCTCCCATCAGTTTCTGACTGAGAGCCACTCCCAGAGGTGCTAACCCCTGGCTCTTCCCGTCTATCATGCAGAGGTGGGAGAAGCCTTTCAGGCTTCTGAAAAAGCCCTGAGAGAGATACTGGCAGTTAAAAATCAGTTGGAGCAAACAGAAACAAGACTGAGGGATAGGGGACATGACAGTCAGCGTTAGCTATGTATATTTGAACCACAGAAAAATCTTACTCCTTTTCTAGTGGGGAAAGTAGCTTAGGCAGGCTAAATGAAGGAGATATGGGGTGGAATACTTATAGACATTTGAAATTTGATGGCAACTTGAGGATTTCAGGAGTTGGTACGAACACCTGGAGAGAAAGCAATGTGGACACCAGCGTTAATCATGGGCTTTGAAACTGGCCTGGGGATCTTAGTTAGCTGCATTGACTACTGCACCATAGGGCAGGGTGGCTAACAGACCACAGTGGGGACCCTTGCCAGTAATTTGGAAATAACAACATTTTATTTTGATATCAGTGAAGTTTCACCAGTTGGGTAGACATTTTTCAAACCAAACAGCAACTAAGAAAGCTGCAAAGATTTTCTTTCAATAACTTCTCTTAACTGGGAGGTTGCAAAGAAACAAATATGGAGACACATTTCATGGGAACATTTTATAATCTGACAAGAAACTGTGCAATAAAGACTGAGATACAAATAAATGGCTCTGACGAAAACGAGAGATCACTGAGCTCAACATCTTCTTTTGATTCTAAGGAAATTAGGACCCGAGTATCCAATGGATCAAGACAGATGCTTTATGAGGGCCTCTGTGGAAGCCCTAGGGTTTAGGGGAAACCTATTCACCCCTTATCTTCTACAAATAGAGGCCTTGAGTGAAGGAAGCCACTCAGAGTCCCTGTTCCTCTGCTAGCTTTCCTCCATGCATGTTTTCTAAACAAGGAATCAAGTTGGGTCAGATTCCAGTACAATTATTAATTGGACCATTTTTGCTGGTGGGCAGGGTCATTGTGCTTTCATAAGATTCGATTCATGTATACAGCACTCTCTCCTGCTTCCTGTGGCCTCCATGAAGCTGATGTGATAAACTGACTATCCAGATTTCTCTTCCCAACATGGTAACCAGGTTTAGGGATACTATTCCATCAGTCTAGGGCTCTTTTTTGAAATGGGATTTCTTTGTTGGGACTTTTAAATTTCTATGGGAGTTTAATTTCTCTGGAAATTTGACAATAAGTATTTTATATTTCCAACATGGTATTATTTGTACTATGCTATCATCTGGTATTCATTGTATGGCTCTCCTTGGTAGGCTAGGTTCAACTGTGTAGCTGTACATACTTTAAGATGAGAAATAGAATAGGTGGTAAATGTTTCACTAAATATTAATATAATGTGATCTTTAAGTCCTCAATGAAATCATTTCACAAGTTTCTAAGGATGACATCAGAAGCATTCACTGAAGGCGCTTGGGATCTGAATTTCGACATCTCTTTGTTCCAAGGCAGGCTCCTAATAGCCATGATATTGATCAGGGAAATGGCTCCATGAAAAGGCTGGGAGAACTTACCTGCAGATTTTCTCCCCTAAGGTAGAAAATCACATACAGCTCAGCTATTAACCCTATGGGGTTAATAGAGAAAGAACAGTAAGTAGAGACTGTTCAATTTCCACAAATGAGTTCAAACATCCTAACTGTAACTGCTCCCACCCCATCTTTATTCCTCCCTAAGAAAGGATGAACTGATTGGTAAGAATCCAGGACCCTCATTAGGCTGATTTCTAGTACACATAACTTAGGGTTATCAGTAAAACCCCATAACTTGGGGTTATCAGTAAAAACCTCTTGAGTATTATTTTCTCCAGCTCAGGTGACTGACTGTAGCTTTTCATAACAGTGGAATAGAAAATTCTGAGGTTTGATTTTGGGCTTAAGAACTCTAGATTGGAGTTTGGAGCCAAAGCATCAGCTAGTGAAGTATTATTCAATACTTTGCTTACCTTTGCTTCCTTTGTGGGCCTTACAGAAAAGGTAGTTAAGCCAAGGGCAGATTTGGGTATCTCTGGGTCCCTTGATCTAGTATCATCCTAACCTTGTCTCTTAATAGCACCCCAATTTCACCCCAACCCCCAACAGAGTACAAGAATGTAAGTTCGAATCATGCAAATAGTAAAAGGAATTCAACCAAGAGCATGGCAGTTAGAAATATGAAATCTGAACAATGAATCAAAACTTAGAAGAATTTGTAGATTGTCATTCTAGACGATCTATTCCTATGCTGCAGAACCCTTATGAGAAGACTGAGGATGCGAAAGATGCTGACTTACACACAGGGGCTACCCAGGGTTTGCCAGTGGTACACTAAATAGAGTCTGATAAGAAATGCAAAAGATCTTGATAGAGGGAAGAGACTACTCTTTAGTGGTCCAAACCTTGTTTTGGTAATTGACATCACTATCCTGCATTCCCACCTTTGCTTATTTGCTGTGTATTTCACACTAGATTCTGATCCATTTTCTTCATTCTTATAACGTGACCTTGACTCTGATTAATTCCACACTAACGGTTTCATTGACAGATCCAGGTTCTTTCCTGAACTGACAGCCCCTGTGGCAGAGGCAGTAACGTAAGGCATTCCATTTTTCCCCCTACATCTGCCAGCCCTCTTGCAAGTAGATAGGACCACATGACCAGTTGTGGGCAATGAAATATAAGTGGATGTGACATGTCACTTCTGGACTGAGGCAGTAAAGAGCCTACGTGAGATTCTCCAGCCTCTCATTTTCTCCTACAGTGCCAACTGAAAAGGCCACATGTCCTCGATGATGCAGCTACAAAAGAATAGAGCCTCAGTCAGTCTGGAACCTTGAGTGACCGTGTGGAACAGATCCCTTCCCATTCCCACATCCCTATGACCTGTGTGGGATACGCAGTGTGAGTGAGAAACAAATTCTTGGTGTGTAAAACCTCTGACACTTTGAGATTGTTACCTGGGCATAACTGTATTCTTAACAAATACAGCCCCGCTTCTGCACGCACAGCACAGCACTTAAGTTAAGAGTAAGTTCCGTACTCTTAACTTAGTTGTTAATAAACCTACATGTTACATCCAGACTCCTCTGAACTGGCTCTACGGGACGGAAGATCACACACAAGTCAGCAAGCAAAGCTTTAGCTTTCAACCAAATACGAAGTAGTGAGCAATGCAATTCAGTAAACACAACTACTTTCAACTGCACAAAAAACAGGAAATAATTAAATTTCTTATAGACATTTCTTTATTATATTTTCCCACTTGAATATTTAGAGAATAATTTAAATGTAATGCATACTGACAGCAAGCACAGTATCAAATATTAGGTTTTTTAATATTTTCTTTTCTCACCCTTTATTCCCTTAGGAAAAAAAATATTTAGATGACCTCAAAGAAACAATTATTATGCTAATCACAGTATGCAGTAACACATACAAGCCCAGACTCAATAGAAAAGAAAGCAACAAAGAAGTGAAAAAGTCTTTCTCCTCAAATCACTTTAATCCGTTTTTCCACAGCCATATAAATTTAAAGTATGAAACAACAATAATACAGCTATAGAATCTAGGTTCTCTTTCAAAGCAGCGGCATATAAAACATAGAAAAGCTAAAACCTCAGCACAAGCTTCAAAAGAACAAGGACTGAGAGGATTTTGATGAAGACATGAAATGCACAAAATACAGTACACAAAAATACTAGAATGCTTAAAATATAAAGCTACACATTTCAGGTAGAAAGCATTGTAAAATATATAAAATATGCAAGAAATCAAAACCAAAGAGATTTTTCTTAGAGTACCATGAATACACTGGAACTGGCAATTAGCATTTGAAGATGGGAACAAGAAAATAGCAGTTTCCCATTTAAAACTTTATTTCTAGGCTTTAGGATTTCACCTTCTTGACATCCTTCTTTCCAGAGCTCTCAGTAGCTGACTCTGCTTTTCTTTTCTGTGACTAAAATGGAAACAGATTTAATGTTCTGCTCCAATATGCACATTTTTAAATGGCCCAACAATGTTAAATCTAGGATGTAAATGCATTAAAAAAAAATTTTAACATGAATATTCACTTAAATGTTATACTCACAGTTAATGTTCTATATAGCCCAACAAACTATATAACCCAATGTAAAATAACCTTCAAAGATGTTTCTTTTTACGAAAAGACATAAAATACCCATCAAAAATAGTCATGAAGTATCTACTTACACATGGTATTATAAATGTACTCTTATCTTAAATAACTACTTGATACTTAAAGTTTTCTGGGCAAAAGCTTGAGTGTTTAATTTATAAAAAACTTACGACTGATTTTAACATACCATATTTCATATCTTCTATGATGCACATTGTTTTCACATTTTAGCATCTGTGCAATCAGGATGCATCTTACAATTATTGAGAAATTATACCTGGCAGCATTTTTTTCTCAGTGGTATATAAAATAATGCTGTGTCTTACAATGGAAGGCATCCTAGATTTGATGAAATATGGCAGTTTACTTAGCCACGCTCAAATAATATGATCTCTTAAAAAATATTTTAAATTATAGCTATACAAAACAACCTGACTAGATTAAAATCAAGTTACCTTTGTTATTCAACAGTTAACTCATTACCACGTAAAGCTTTGTTGTATGTTCAAAGTTCTCATTTGCACTCATGGTTCCACAAAGATCAGAAAACTCATTTGATCAAATCAGAACTCCCGGTTTGAACCTCAGTCCCGTCCCATCCCACCCCTACCCTTCTCCTACCCCCACAATAGCGCCAGTCTCAATTCAAAGGATTTTACTTGCATTAATACTTCTGCTTAGATTCATGAGGAATTTTTAAATACTGAACTCAGTTATTAGAGAGGAGTTCCTAACCATATGCTCTACAAATAGGAAACATGTGGTTAAGGTATAATTCTTTTTCTGTCCTAAACAAATTAGCATTTTATAAAACCAGCTTTTATAATAGGTGTCAGTATGGCATTAAACATAATATAGGCATTTTAATTATGTAAAAAAAATGAGATCTACCTAAAAGTTAGGAAAATGCTGAAAATTTTACCATTGGAGTTTTAGTTGCCCGTTTCTTCTTTTCTGCTCTCTCTCTTTCCTCAATTTCCATATTTTCTTTCTCAATCAATGAAATCAGAGTGTTACAGCGTCTCTGGAATTCCTAAACAACATGATAAAAAGACTTTTAATTTCTGTAACCCAGTCATAATCTTTAAAAGGGTGACGATTCTTTAACTGTATTATTTCTGTGGCACAGAATTTCCAAAACTGGTATTCTTCAGAACAATATTCATACAGAGTATTAATAGGTCCCGCCAAAAGTAAGGGGTGGAGGTAAGTGTCATTAAGTGGGTGAATGGTTAAACAAACTGTGATACATCCATATCATGAAACACTGCTCAGCAACAAAAAGGAAAGAACTATTAATGCACGTAACAACCTGAATGAACCTCAAAGGAACTATGCTGAGTGAAAAAAGCCCATCTCAAAAGGTTACATACCACATTATTCCATTTATATACCTTCTTAAATGAGAAAGTTATAGCAACGGGGAACAGATCAATGATTGCCAAGGGCTAGGGAGAAGGTAGGTGTGACTATAAAGAGTTAGAACAAGTCTTGTGGTAGTGCTGGTGGTGGTTACACAAATCTACATATGATAAAACTGCATTGTACCACATACACACATGCAAATGAGCACATGTATAACTGACAAATATGAACACCATGTGCAGAACTGATGAAATATGAATACTATGTGCAGAACTGATGAAATATGAACACTATGTGCAGAACGTTGCCATCTGTGGATCATACTAATGCCGATTTCCTGGTTGTGATATTTTCCTATAGTTGTGCAAGATGTTACCACTGGGGAAAATGGGTGAAGGGTGCACGGGACCTCCCTGTACATTTCTTTACAACTTTCAGTAAAGTTAACATAAATCACAAAGAAAATAAAATAAGGGGATGTTCTATGGTCAAAATAAGCTTTGGAAGTACTCAGTTTACAAAAGTTAAACAGCTTTCTATCCTACAGGGCTTCTCGAAACCTTTCAGTTCCTGACATGTACCGTGAATAACTGGGCAGTGGATAGAGGATACAGCAGTTTTCAAAGCTATTTAACCAACTGACTCTCTTCTCACTGGACTCTTGTGGGATCAGAGTTCTGGGGAACATATCTCAGGAAAAATTGCTGAATTTGTTAATTCAGAGTAAACAATATCTGAAAACATTTTTGCATTAACCTTGCCACTACCTATATTTCACTGTTAGCAAATCAATGCATCTAAACTATAAACAGTTTTTTATGAATGTATGGTGAGCATTCAACATACGATTCATTGATAAACTAATATGTTATTAACCCTATACACTTTGCTGTATTTTAAGCATAAATAATAGCTTAATATCAAAGAATAAATAATATTTTAAAATATGATTTCTTTTCTGTGTAAGGAAATCTGACAAATTACAAAATAGCTAAATACTCAGTGAAAGTTTAGGTTTACTGGCAACTGAGAACAAGCTCAATAATAAAAAAAAAAGTCAAAGTACAGGAATAGAAAACTCACAAAAAATGTCCAAATATTAAAAAACAAGTTTCACTGCACTAATGATTAAAGAAATGTAAAGTAAAACAATGCCATCTTCGTCAGTTTGGCAACATGGGCGTGTCTGTGTGCATGTGTGCGTGTGTGGTGTACATATCCAATGTTGGCAATGAGATGGTGAAACAGGAACTCTCAATTCACTGATGATGGAGTGTCAGTGTTACTACCTGTTATGCACTGAATTGTGCCTCCCTACAATTCATATTTTGAAGGCCTAACCTCCACTGTGACCATATTTGGAGATGAGGCCTTTAAAGAGGTAATTAAGTTTAAATGCGGTCATAAGGGTGAGGCCCTACCTAATCCAATAGCACTGGTGTCCTTATAAGAGGAAGAGACATCAAAAATCTCTCTCTCTCTCTCTCTCTGTGCACAATCAGAGAAAGGGCCACGTGAGGACACTATGGGCAGAACGTTGCCATCTGTAAGCCAGGAAGAGAGGCCACACCAGAAACCAACCCTGCTAGCACCTTGACCTTGGACTTCTAGTCTCCAGAACTGTGAGAAAATAAATTTCTGTTGCTTAAGCGACCCAGTCTGGTATTCTGTTATGGCAGCACAAGCAGACTACTATACTACATTTATAGAAAGCATATTGGAAATATCCATGAAGGATCTTAAAATTTTTATAACCTTTAACCTAAAAATTCCATTCCTAGAAACTTACTATAAGGAAATAAGAGATGTATATGAGATTTACGAAAGAATGTTTAAAGTAGTGTTAACAGGGAAATACTGGGAACTAATTAAAGTTTTGGTAATTTGGAAATAGAATACTCAGGTACATCTTATTATATACATATACATATAGCTGAAAGAACATTAACAACGTTAGTAGTGGTTAAAAGCAACTATCTCTGAGAGTAGGACCATTGGCAACTTTTACTTTCTTCCTGATACTAGGCTGTATTTTCCAAACTTTCTGCAATGAACATTTAAGTCTTGGGCAATTTTTAAAATATTTAAGAATGGTAACTATTTTTAAAATACAGCTTTATCTTTCCAAATAAAATCCAGAAAAAATGACATAAAACATAGGAAATGTCAGATAAAAAAACATTATCAACATCCAAGCATTTTCTACTCTCTAAAGCAAGCCCCAAAAGAGGCAGAAAACCAGAGAGTCTAGTCAGAAAAAAAAATTACTCATTAACAAATTATTGTTTACCTATTAAAAATAATTTTATATAACACTGTTACATTCAAGTTTCTTTTGCATCCTTGATTACTCAAGATTAAATAATTTAGAAAAAATAATACTGGAATCTTCCTTACTTACCAAAACAATGGTGATATCTTTAATATGCAGACCAAATACTCTTCATACCTTCATTCAATAACACACATACAAATTAAACAGCATGTTATTCAATTTATCTATTATAGAAAGGGCTAAGTTGACCCTGATGAGATTTGATCATTGGTTTCTAGGGAGACTGGATACAGTCTTTATCTGAAGCTGATTCTTGAATCATTAAGCTATACCCTCTGGCTATTATTATTCTCAATAATAGTTGCCTTGGCTGCAGATGTCTTTAGATACATATTCATGGTTCATGTGGGTGATTCAGGGAATAAAACTAATACTTTTGATACAGTCTCCGATGCAGGGAAGTAGAATATCTCAAAATGATTATAAAGAGACTCTATAATAAGTTCTTACCTTCATTCCTTTTACCTTGTCACTAACTACTCCAGACACAGAAAAATAATCTCTAGAGAAAGCCATCAAGGAATGGCAAAGAACAGATGTTACCTTCCTAGCATAGGTCATATTATGTTCTCTGGAGATACCGATCCCATTTTTTATTCACATGCTTTAAGACTGCCTAACTAAATAGATGGTATCATAAACAGAACACTAGCTAAAAACCAGAAATTACAAGGAGACAGGCAAGATTACCAATAAAACAGTGACTCACTTTTTGAATAACTAAGTCACTATGAAATGACTAAGAATTTTCATGATGTCAAAAGGACTTTCCTTTTCTATAATTTCTTCTTTTATATATTCTCCTAGATTCTTGTACCTCTCTATTCTTCCTATTTTGCAGGAATTATAGGGAATGGTTCACAGGGCCTCAAACTGTTTCCACAATTCTGTAGTCTAATTATCTTTCTCTCACCATTCCCCTACACTGGATTTAAGAATGAAGTTGGATGAAGAAAAGTAGCACACAAGAGGAAGAGAGGAGATGCAAAAACAATGAAAGCAACAGAAGAGAATAGGAAAATAACAAATGGAAAACTGTAGTGTTAATAGCTGTGGCAAAATATATTCTGTGCTCAAATGTATATGAGCAATGTTGGACTTTAAAAAGGTTAAATAAATTTCTTCATGGCAGGACTTCTGAGAACTTTTTTTAGCATTCTAATTTAGAGTGGAAGTGTCAAGGGCAGGATTCATTATCAGCATGTCCCAAATCTATTTGAACACAGAACCCTTGTTCTGCATCTCATCTATTTGCATATCCTGGAACAAAGTTTGGTAGAAATCAACTTGGGAAATGTTGTACAATTTAAGATTGATGGAGAAGGCTAAGTTAGGATCAAAGTACAGACATAACTCATTTTATTGCACTATACTTTATTGAGCTTCACAGATATTGTGCTCTTTACAAATTGAAAGTTTGTGGCAATCTTGCATTGAATAAGTCTATAGGCACCATTTTTCCAAGAGAATGTGTTCACTTCATGTCTCAGTGTCACATTTTGGTAATTCTCACAGTATTTCAAACATTTTCATTATTATTATATCTCTTACGGTGATCTGTGATCAGTGATCTTTCATGTTACTGTTGTAATTGTTTTGAGGTGCCATGAACCATGCCCATATAAGATGGCGAACTTACTAAATAAATGTTTTGTGTGTTCTGACTGCTCCACTGTCCAGAGATTCCTTTATCCTCCTCCCTTCTCCCTGGGCCTCCCTATTCCATAAAACACAATAATATTGAAATTATGCCAATTAATAACCCTACAATGGCCTCTAAGTGTTCAAGTGAAAGGCAGAGTCTCACATCTCTCACTTTAAATCAAAAGCTAGAAATGATTAAGCTTAGTGATGAAGGAATGCCCAAAGTCAACACAGGCCAAAAGTAGGCCTCTTGTGCCAAACTGTGAATAAAAAGGAAAAGTTCTTGAAGGAAATTAAAAGTACTATTCCAGTGAACACATGAACGATAAAAAAGCAAACAGCCTTATTGCTAATATGGAGAACGTTTGTGTGGTCTGGATAGAAGATCAAACTAGCCACAACATTCCCTTAAGCCAAAGCTTAATCCAGAGCAAGGCCCTAACTCTTCAATTCTATGAAGGCTCAGAGAGGTGAGGAAGTTACAGAAGAAAAGTTTGAAGATAGCAAACGTTGGTTCATGAGGTTTGGGGAAACTGTCTCCATAACATAAAAGTACAAGGTAAAACAGCAAGCGCTGACATAGAAGTTGTAGCAAATTATCCAGAAAATCTAGAAAAGTTAGCAACACTAAACAATAGATTTTCATCATAGACAAAATAAGCTGATTATTGGAAGATGCTGCCATTTAGGACTTTCATAGCTAGAATGGAAAAGTGCCTAGCTTCAAAGGACAGGTTGCCTCTCTTGTTAGGAGTTAATAATACACTTAGTGACTTTCAGTTGAAGCCAGTGCTCATTCACCATTCCAAAAATCCTAGGGCCCTAAAAAAGCCCAGGAGCTTGAGGTTGCTGTGAGCTAGGCTGATGCCACGGCACTCTAGCCTGGGCAACAGAGTGAGACTTTGTCTCAAAAAAAAAAAAAATTATACTAAATCTGCTCTGTCTGTGCTCTATAAATAGAACAACAAAGCCTGAATGACAGC
Source organism: Avahi laniger (assembly GCA_963575035.1). NCBI lineage: Eukaryota > Metazoa > Chordata > Mammalia > Primates > Indriidae > Avahi > Avahi laniger. The sequence continues at coordinate 13,444 of CAUYSK010087864.1, read as the reverse complement.
ACATCTGTTTACAGCATGGTTTACTGAGTATTTTAGGCCCACTTTTGAGACCTACTGCTCAGAAAAATGATTTCTTTCAAAATATTATTGGTCATTTACAATGTTCCTAGTCACCCAAGAGCTCCAATGGAGATGTAGTATAAGGAGATTAATGTTGTTTTCATGTCTGTTAACACTACATCCATTCTGTCGCCCATGGATCAAGGAGTCATTTTGATTGTTAAGTATTATTATTTAAGAAATATATTTTGTAAGGATATAGCTTTTGTAATTAGTGACTCCTCTGGTGGATCTGAGCAAAGTACATTTAAAACCTTCTGGAAAGGATTCACTATTTTAAATGTCATTAAGAATGATCATGATTCATGGGAGGAAGTCAAAATACCAGTATTAACAGGAGCTCAAAAGAAGTAGATTCTACCCCTCATGGAAGACTTCGAGGGTTCAGGACTTCAGTGCAGGAGGTAACTGCACATGTGGTGGAAACGAACTAGAAGTAAAGCTTGAAGATGTAACTGAATTTATCATGCAATATTATAATAAAACTTGAATGGATGAGGAGTTGCTTCTAATAGATGAGCAAGGAAAGTGGTTTCTTGAGATGGAATCTACTCCTGGTGAAGATGCTGAAAACACTGTTGAAAGGACAACAAAGGATTTAGAATATTATGTAAACTTAGCTGGTAAAGCAGTGGTAGGGTCTGAGAGGACTGACTTCAATCATGAAAGAAGTTCTACTATGGGTAAAATGCTATAAAACAGCATTGCATGATACAGAGAAATCTTTTGTGAAAAGAAGAGTCAATGATGTGGCAAATTTCATTGTTGTGTTATTTTAAGAAATTGCCGCAGTCACCCAAACCTTGGGCAACCACCATTCTGATCAGTCAACAGCCATCAACATCGAGGTAATATTCTCTACCAGCAAAAACATTACAGCTCACTGAAGGCTCAGATTACCATTAGTAATTTTTAACAATAAAGTATTTTTTAATTAAGGTATGTATGTTGTTTTTTAAGACATAATGCTACTGCACACTTAGTGGACAACAGTATAGTGTAAATATCACTCTTTCTTTGAGATAGGGTCTCACTCTGTTGCCCTGGCTAGAGTGCAATAGCGTCACCATAGCTCACCGCAACCTCAAACTCCTGGGCTGAAGCGATCCTCCTATCTCAGGCTCCCAAGTAGCTGGGACTACAGGTGCACATCACCATACACCTGGCTAATTTTTCTATTTTTTGTAAAGACAGGGTCTATGTTGCTCAGACTGGTCTTGAACTCCTGGGCCCAAGCAATCCTCTCACCTCAGCCTCTCAAAGTGCTAGTATTACAGGCATTATCCACCACAACCAGACAAATATAATTTTTATATGCATTGGGAAACCAAAAAATTCACATGACTTGCTTTATTGAGATTCACTTTATTGTTGTGGTCTGGGACTAAACCCACATATCTCCAAGATATGCCTGTACAAAAAAACCTAGAAACTAAGAACAGAGAACTAAGGACTTTTACTTAATTCAGTTGACAAAAGGATCTCACTGACAATTTTTTAGCAGGAAGAGTGATGTAATCAAAGGTGTATTTTGTACTCAGAAATCTTCCCTTCATGTGGATTCTCACTAGTGGGAATTCATAAAACCATAGACTCTCAAAATTAGAAAGGAACTTTAAAAATCATTCAAATTGATGCTTCAATCCCTTCTATTAGATCCCTACTATGTAGTTGTCCAGTCTGTCTGAACTCCTCCAATGATGGGGGACTCACCACCTTCCAAGGCTTGTTATTCCACTGTTGGACATGTTAAAAATTTTCCCTTATGCGAAGCCACAATTTGTTCCCTTATAGTTTCCAACAATTGGTCCTAAGTATAACTTTTGCATTCATTAAAGAATAGGCCGATTTCCTCCTCTGTATGACAGTCCTTCAAATATTTCAATACAGTTCCCATGCCTCCATCATAATCACCCCAGACCTGCAAACGCCCCTCTTTAAGGCTAAATATCCTCTCTTTTTACCTGTCCTTCACTTAAATCTACCCTTGGTTATATTATTTCCTTTTCTCCACCTTTCTTACACATTCTTTTAAACCAGGGTTGGCACATTTATTCTATAAAGAGATTGATAGTAAATATTTTTGACTTTGCAGACCACACAGTCTCTGTCACAACTATTCAGTTTTGTCATTGTAGCATGAAAACAGCCATAGACTATACATAAATGTGTGGCTGTGTTCCAATAAAATCTAATAGACCCTAGAATGTGAATTTTGTATTAATTTAATGTTATAAAATATCATCTTCTTTTGATTTTTTTCAACCACTTGAAATATAAAATATAAAAATATATAAAACATATAAAAATCATTCTTGGCTTACAGGCCACACAAAAACAGGGCCACGGTTTGCAAGCCCTGTTTTAAACCATAGACTACAGATTTAAAAATCATCAATAAAATTCTAGCAAATGGAATTTAGCAGCACACCAAAAAAATAACCCACCAAGACCAAGTGGGCTGCATCCCAAGTATGCAAGGATGGGTCAACATAAGTAAATCCATAAATGTAATTTATCACACAAACAGAAGCAAAAACAAAGGTCATATGATCATCTCAATAGATGCAGAAAAAGCATTTGACAAAATTCAGCACTCTTATAGAATAAAAAATTCTTAACAAAACAGGCACAGATGGAATATATCTCAAAATTATAAAAGTCATATACAATAAACCCACAGCCAACATCATACGGAATGGGGAAAAGTTGAAAGCATTTCCACTTAGAACTGGAACAACACAAAGATGCCCACTGTCATTATTTCTATTCAACATAGTGCTGGAGGTTCTAGCCAGAGGAATCAGGCAAGAGAAGGAAATTAAAGGTATTCAAATGGAGAAAGAGGAGGTCAAACTATCGCTCTTTGCTGATGATATGATCTTACATCTAGAAAATCCCAAAAATTACACCAAGAGTGTCCTGGAATTGATAAATAAATTCAGCAAAGTCTCTGGTTACAAAATCAAGGTACACAAATCAGTAGCATTCCTATACATCCACAGCAGTCAAGCTGAGGATCAAATCAAATACTCAATACCTTTCACAATAGCTACAAAGAAAATATAATACCCAGCAATATATTTTACCAAGGAGGTAAAAGATCTCTACAAAGAGAGCTACGAATCACTGAGGACAAAAACTGCAGATGACATAAACAAATGGAAAAATATTTCATGCTCATGGATCAGCAGAATGAATATTGTTAAAATGTCTGTATTACCCAAAGTTATTTACAGATTCAATGCAATCCCCATCAAAATACCAACATCCTTTTTCACAGTTCTAGAAAAAATAATTCTATGCTTCATTTGGACAGAAAAGAGCCCAAATAGCCAAAGCAACTGTAAGCAAAAGGCACGAATCTGGAGGCATCACTTTACCAGACTTTAAGCTATACTACAAGGCTACAGTAACCAAAACAGCATGGTACTGGCACAAAAATAGAGACATAGACCAATGGAACAGAACTGAGAACTCAGGTATAAAACCATCCACATATTGCCATCTGATCTTTGACAAAGCAGACAACAATATACACTGGGGGAAAGAATCCCTATTCAATAAATAGTGCTGGGAAAATTGGATAGCCACATGTAGAAGGTTGAAACAGGATCCTTCTCTCTCACCACTCACTAAAACTAACCAGAGATGGATAACACGTTTAAACCTAAGGTATGAAGCCATAAGAATTCTAGAAGAAAATGTTGGAAAAATTCTAGATATTGGTCCAGGCAAAGAATTTATGAAGAAAACTCCAGCAGCTATGAGAGCAATAACAAAAATAAATAAATGGGACCTGATTAAATTAAAAAGCTTCTGCACAGCCAAGGAAACAGTCAACAGAGCAAATAGACAAGGTGCAGAGAGAAAATATTTGCATGGTATACATCCAATAAAAAGCTAATAACCAGAATCTACAAAGAACTCAAGCAAATCAGCAAGAAAACATCAAAGAACCCCATTAAAAAGTGGACAAAAGACATGAATAGAAGCTTCTCAAAAGACGACAAATGGCCAACATATGGAAAATGCTCAACATCAATAATCATCAGGGAAATGCAAATCAAAACCACAATGAGATATCACCTAACTCCAGCGAGAATTGCTTTTACCAAAAACTCTCAAAACAACAGATGCTGGCATGGATGTGGTGAGAAAGGAACACTTATACAACTGTTGGTGGGACTGCAAACTGGTACAACTTGTGTGCAAAATTGTATGGAGATTCCACAAAGAACCAAAAGTAGACCTACCATTTGATCCAGCAATCCCACTACTGTGTATTTACCCAAAGGAAAAAAAGTCATTTGTTCAAAAAGACACTTGCACTCGAATATGTATTGCAGCACAAATCACAATCGCAAAGATGCCAAATCAACCCAAATTCCCATCAATTCATGAATGGATTAATAAAATGTGGTATATGTATACCATGGAGTACTACTCAGCCATTAAAAAATGAATTAATACCTTTTGTAACAATCTGGATGGAACTGGAGACCCTTCTCCTAAGTGAAGTATCCCAAGAATGGAAAAACAAACACCGTATGTAGTCACTATTAAATTGAAACTAAGCAAACAGCACTCAAGTGCACAATAGGAAGTAAAACTCAGGGGAAATCAAACAATTGGGAGGAGGGAGGAGGGGATGGGTAAAATATACCTAACAGGTACAACGTACACTATCTGGGTGATGGACACACTTATAAACTTTGTCTCAAGCAGTACAAAAGCAATCCATGTAATCAAAACATTTGTACCCTCACAATATCCTGAAATTAAAAAAAAAAATAGACTCTAGATTTACTTCAAACAAAATTGTGCTCCCTTGATCTTCCATAACTTTTTAATGGTTTATGATTGTATTCAATGCAAAGTCACTCAATTTCAACTTTTGAATACTAGGATGTGCATCTCTACCTTTAATAAATGATGTAACGTTTGCAGTAAGCAGCACTGTCCCTTAGTGTGCGGTGAATATCAATCATCCCAGGCACCAAGCTCAAATATCCTTTGCCCCAATACTCAGCTTCAAAGCATCAATTCAAAAGGCACAGAAAGCATCAGTAGACTTGAAGTGACTTATTGAAAGAGATTAAAGAAGCTCCACATTACATTTCCTATGTACTAAAATCCTAGACACTAAGCCTATCTAAGTCTGAATGATAGAAGGTCTCTGCCTGTTATGGTTGAAAGTCAAAAGCTGCTGAATGAGCAAGGGCAAAAAAAATTGCACTCCACATTTGTGTCTCTGGATTTATAGGTAAAGTTCTACACAGTCAGAATTTTCTTCCATGGTTCTTAGTAAAACAAAATGGACATTTTTTTCTCTTTTCCTCTTTTATATGCTTCCTATACTTTACTTCCAGAAAATAACTTTTTAATTGATACCTTCATCTATACATTCTGCAGTCTATTCGTATTTCCCAGGTTCCTAAGTCACTTTTGAACCTCTATCGTATGAACAAAAAGCAACGGCAGCCTACATGAGAATCTCAGGGCCCAAGCACACTGGCAGTTAAATGAGAGTTAATAACCAAATAAATATATCCTGCATTTCCCAAACATGTATTGTAAGCTATATGCTTTTATGTAACTGCTACCGATTAAGCACTGCTATTTAGAAAACATTATATCACTTCCTCATAAGATAACACATAAGTATAAATACCTAAAATGGACTCCTGTTAGTGCATTAATTGTATTTCAGAGTGTTAGAACAGTTTAGGGTCCTAAATCAAAAACTATAGCTGCATTAATAGAACACATGAAATTTACAATTGGCTGTTCAAACTTATGAATAAATAAAAGATGCAAAGATGACAGTCAAACAAAGTCTATGATTAGAAAAAGGTAGATTAAAACAAAAGAAATGAAATGAACTCTAACCCACTGGCACATTTCCTTGCATTCTACCCAAATCTGGTCCAACTATAGGAGGCTATGGGACAAAAGCAAATTGAGGTACAAAAGTTCTATGCTCATTTATTCACTAAGTGTCTACTCTAGCTAAGGTCCTATGCTGGTCTCTTTAAATATAAATAATTGCACTTGAAGGTTAAGAGAGCAACAGGAAAAAAAAAACTACTCTGGGGCATATTAACCAAGGGAAGGGGAAAAAAAGGTGAGGAACAGACAAAAGATACAGATATAAATTTGAGAACTGTCAGGCTAGTTGGTAGTTGAGATAGACATTTACCCACTTCCACCAGAACTGTATTTTTAAAATGTAAATCTGATCATGTCACTACCCGGTTAAAATCTTTCAATGACTCCCTACTTTCTGTCAACCTGACCGAAGCCAAAGTCTAAGACAAGGCCCTTCATATTTCAGCCACCAGCTACCTTTCCAGCCTCATCTTCCAGCACTTTCCTTTTCACACCTTCCATACCAACCTGCTTGCAGTTTCTAAGTATGTTTTACTTATTTATACCTTTGCATATGCTCTTTCTACAATCCAGAATGTACTCTCATGGCCAACTCCTTCTAGTTTTTCAAGACTCAGTTCCAGGAATGACTTCTGTGAAGTTATTCCTCTAATTTAACCCTCAAGGCAAAGTTAAGTGCTACCTCTTCTGTATATACCTCTGCTATAGGACCTTTGCAAAATTAAGGTCGAAAGGGGACATTCTAGCTTTTCAAGTACATGGGGAAGTAAGAAATCCCTATGAGCATAAATATATTTGGTCTTTAATATTTTAATTCTATAGTCAAGAAGAACCCATCAATACATGTTATGGTTTATTAATTTTACCAGTAATGTATTAATTCATATTTCTCATCTTTCAGTAAGAATGTAACACTCTAAAATATCAATATTAGCTGTTATCACACAATTAAGTACTAACATATAAAACCAGAAATCATGATTTCTTTCTTCTTTTATAAAATTTCCTAGACTATACTCCATAAGCAACAAATAGAAGTGTCATTGTGACCACAGAACAAATTGGAAATTTTTGAATTTGACTTTACTTTAAAAGTACCTATGAAGAAAATCCTTTTCTGACTGGACAGATAATTTATAAAATATCCTGTACTGAACCAATAACCTAATTAACATTTACTACCCACTGATAAACTTATAAAAAGAGAAGCAAGTTAACAAAAAGCTATGGCAATATTTTCTAAAAAGCATTTTTCTCCAACAATTCTAATGGGGAACATCATTTTCTTACTTTTAAATAAGAAACAGTTTCATTAATAATAAAGCTGTGATATGAGAACAAACAGTAATAACATGAAATTTTTATTACATTGTATACAACATTGCAGGATTGTCTCTCCAAGATGCTATCAGAAAAACTCATTTAAACTACCACAAAATACAGGGTAACTGTAATGACTAATTACTGATACTCAGATTTAACTTCAATGTGCACAGCCACAGGCAATGCACATGCGGCTTCTTGAGCTGGCTAGAAGAGTCCCCCCCAGAGGTTAAAAGGTAAGAATTTTTTTAAACTAAAATTTAGAGTCGAAGTAACCCTGCAGAGGATACGATAAGTGGCTCTATCAAGAAATGTTCTTTATTTCAGAAAGTTAAATTCTGCTTGTTCTACTTTAAGTACTTAGAAGGATCTAAGGAGGTCCAAGTAATTACACTAATTGAATTTTGGGTACTTTTTCCACATTTCCTTTGCAGTAAACTGACTAATGTACTTGGTATTTTGGACCTCTCAGATTCTTCTCAAATCTCCCAGATTAGTCTGTCACTAAATGAACAGAAATAGTACTTTGAGATACATTCTCTAAAAGGAACGGCAAGAAAATTAATAAGCTAACGTTGGTAATGAGATTGGCAAGCACTATATAAAAGGTACTATATACATACAAAATATTATCATTTCCTTACAGTCATTTGGTAAAAGTCCTTTTAAGTTTTTGAATACCCTAAGACCCCATTCTATTTTTCTTAGAAAGAAAATGGTAAGGCAATTCATATGCTCTGAGCTTAAAAAGCTAAGTTGATCATATCCTTCCTACTTGTTTATGTAGTTCAATAGAGACTGATTACTTACTTAAAGACCACACAAGTTCTCAGAGAAAGAAATCACAATCCTTTTAGCACAGAGAAATGGAACTGAAACTCATTTTCTCTTTTGTATAGCCAGCATTTTTAAATAGAGAAGAGCGTCAAAGAAATCTTCAACCTTTAGCTAAACGCTTTCAAAGTGAGGCATATTTAGAAGTGGAGGTACGTGCCTCTAAGCACTTTATGACTGTTAGTTAAGTCAGAAGCCCTGAATTCCATACTTCGCTTTGAGATCTTTGAATAAAATATAACTACTAAGGTTTCTCCTTTTTTCTAAGAAGCGTTTCACACTACTTATTGGTATCTCTGGGAAAGAAAAGAGTCATCTTTAAGCAACATTGTTTTTAAAGACAACTTCTTTAGTAAGCTAAGTTTAATCATTAGTACGATTTTCATTTGAACACAGCGACACACTCACATAATGAATCATATTATATCTTCTGTATTTCTAAGATGGGATTTTTCAATGAAACAAATTGTTTTAATTTCAGAAATCACAATCGCCTCCTTCAAGAGGGTGGTTTCCCTTCCTAGATTGTGAATGTCATTCACTATACAGGAACAGTCATTAAAAATGAAGAGGGAAAGAAATCAAGAAATATTAATAATGCATTTCTAAAATTCCCTAATTATTGATGTTATCATGAAATATTCTAAAAACGTCTAAATGTATACATATTTTAAAATATATTACTTATATTCTAAATCCAGAAATGTAAGCAAAACATATCTATTAGCTAGAAAGGAAATGAAAATTTAGTATGATAGAAAAATTAACAAAAACTTTTAACTAAAATATAAAATAAGCTATTGCATGGTTTTAAAGATTCTTTAGAAATCATAAATTCCACCTTCTAGAAGGCAATTAAGGACAGAGGTGTTTTCATTTTTAACAGATAAAATGAAGATTTCATTTTGTGGGCACCTAGATAGTTAAAATCTGCTTTTTGGAAAATATACGCTAGAGATTTAAATCTCTTAGTAAAGAAAGAGTACAAAGGTAAATGTTTTGTAAAAAGAAGATGGAGGAAAAATAGATTTTTTACAAGGGAGTTCAGAGACATCTAGTGGTTGTTAATAATATACTGGATTTCTTCTTGGAAAATAAAATAAGAAGGTTATATAGTTCCATAGTCGTGTTCATATTACAAATGGTATGAGATTCTTCTTGCACTTTAAATCTCTTTCATCCTACTGCTTTAATGATTCCAGAAATTGAAAATAGTTTTAAGCTCCCAACCTTTTAAAAATTAGCAAAATATCACTGAAATAAAACTCGAAATCAAAAAAATGCTATCACAGAAAAGTGCATGTATGTTCCAATACATGATTAACCGACAAATGTGGGTAGGCATTTGTCTTTTACAAGCTGTTGGTGCTGCTCTGAATTTTATCATCATACACATAAAACTCTAAATGGCTAAAAACTTTAATACATGGCTTTTGAAAGGAGTTCTCTGCTATACACAGTCACAGATGCACTGTGTTAGAAGAGACCTAAAAAAGCCAAGTGACTCATGGCCAAGTCTTCAGTCAAAATAAAATCTCATTTTCAAAGGCTAATAGAAAAGATACTCTACATTGTTCTTCAATAATCCATTTCAATGATCAAAAAAATTCTGTCAAACAACTTTTCTCTACATTCAACCTCAGTCCTTCATGCTACAGATTAACTCTTATCTGTTTTATTCTTTTCTCAATACTTCCTACTGTATCTTACTAACATATACACCTTTTCATATTCTTTTGTACAAGTATAGCACTTTATATTTATCCCTGTTAAATGTCATGTTGCTAGATTTAACCAATCCATCATTCCAATTGCTCTAATTTCTTTTGGATCATGGCTTGGTCTAAAGTATTTGCTAGCATTTCCAGCATTATGACACCCATAAATTTGATGGGCACATTCCAATAACATAATACATGTACACTCTAAATTTATACTAAAGTATTAACAAATATCTGATCTTCTAAAGCCTCTGCCAAATTAACGTCTTCAGGATAGCAACTCAGATTTTTTCTTTTCTTTTTATTCAACTTGAACTGAAATATAAAATGAGTCAAACAAAATATTAAGCATTATTTCACACTCCAATGAACTTTTAGACAAAAATCTTTATGATAAACAGCAACTAACTAAGAAAACTGTGTACTATTTTATGACTAGTCACAAAACCATTGTTTGGATTGTTAGCTTCTAGTTGCTTTCAATTTTTAGGCTGTATAAATCTATTTGTCTTAATTACCCTGGCTGACAGAAGACTGATGATGCCAACATTAAAAATGAGATGCATGTATTTCAATATCATTACGACACCACTGCTAAGTAGCACTAGAATTTAACAGGAACACAATTCATGTTGGAAAGTGATGGAGAAAACTGCATAAGGTAAAATAAAATACCTATTCTACTTAATTATTCTGTTTCATAACACTCTTATAAAAACTCGGGCAATAATTCCTTTTCATTAAAAATAAATCTTTAAGTCATTCACACAGTCTCAAGTATCACCTGCTTAATTAAAAAGGGGAAAATGGACCTCTAGAATGGAGAGCTCTGAAGATCACCATGTTAATCAAGTGACCAAACTTAGCATCACCAATAGTGTGACAACCTGATATAATGTGCCTCCTAATGTGATGCAATAAAAAATACATGTCACTTCCATGGGATTCTCACCAAAAATGTGGAACCTAAACCTAACAACGAGTAAAAAATGAGGGGTAAATCCACAGTGTGGGACAGTCTCCCAGATGACTAGCCTGGACACCTTAAAAAAGCCATGGTCATGAAAAACAAAAAGTTGTGGATTAAAAGAGACTAAAGAGACCCAACAACCAAATGCAACGTGTGAACCTTGCTAGATCATCCATTTTAAAAAACAGCTATAAAAGACATTTTGGGGACAACTAGAAAAGTTTGTACATGGACTGTATACTAAATGACATTACTGAGTCAGTGTTAACATTTTCAGCTGAGATTGTGGTTATGTAGGAAAATGTCCTTATTCTTAGGAGATAACATGCTGAAGTATTTAGAGGTAAACACTCATGTTCTGTGTAATTTATTTTCAAATGGTTCAGAAACATAGATATTTATAAATGAGTGTAAAATAGATATATATTTCTGAATATAGAATATAGATATCTTTCCATATTTCTGAATACAAAATATTGATTCTACATATATATATAGATCCTGTGTATGTATGTATGAGTATACATGTATGAGACAGAGAAAGCCAATGTGACAAAATATTAACTGGAGAATCTAGGCGAAGAATATACAGTGTGTGAAATTTTTCAATATAAGAAGCTGGAGGAAATAAGTAAGAAAGGAATACATACCATGGCAGTTCTAGACTTGATAAACCAGTCAAATCTAAACTGGGGAGCATTCCGTACACATTGTCTTAATTCTTCATACACATTTTCTCTATCAAAGCCCATTTTGTGTAACATACAAATCAAGAATCTATCTTCTTCCTCAGTATAGTTCTTTCCTTTGCTGGTTCCATACTGAATACGCAACTGATGGAATGGCGCCTTGTATCTTGCAATCTGTGTATTTCAACAAAATAGTGCTTTTAACTGAATGAGCAATAAGAAATCAAAGCTGACCACCGTATCAATAAAAACATAAAATATGGTACTTTGGCATCCAGGGCTTTCTTGATGCTGATCCTTCGTTGAATTCTTGCTTCTCCACGTTCAATTTGAGCCATAATTTTTTCAATGTCCTGTAATTCGTTGCAACGTTCCCAAAATACAGCTGGAAAACAGAGTTATTATTTGAAATACTATCATTTAAGCAAACAAATCCAAGGAATTGCAGAATAAAGAATTAACAGGAAATAATACAGTCAACTTATATTTTTTTCATTAAGATTCACATTCATCTGTATATAGATGTTCAATTATTAACTACTACTAACTTTTCACTTAAAAATAAGAACAAGGTTTCAAGCAATTTTCTTTTCATGAAATATTATGAAATATTTAGTTATCTGTTCCAAATGACTAGGAGGATTTCAAAAGATGCTACAGATACTGATTTAAGCTGGGCTTTTTTACTCCAACATGACATAGAAGGGACCAAACACATAAAGTGAAACAGGAGAGAGCAGCATATAAAAAGTAAACATAGCTTCCTAGCACAGAAACAAAACTATTATCAACAAGTCATTCAAATGTTTTCCATGAAGTGGCAATTTCTACTGAAACTGTCATTTGCTTTTGGAATCACTCACTAATCATACAATATTTCTGAGGATCTATAGTTTGTTTTCGAGCTTACTTAGAATAGTCTTTTCTCTTAAAAAACAATCCTCATTGGGAATTTAATTGGATACACAATAGAATATTCAAACAACTGAGTCACTCAACCAAATTTTATAGATGAGCCAAATAATCTGGCTGCATTAATATGTCACATCATATGACTTCAGTGAAAATATCTTTTAATGACATACTCTACATCCTCAAGTTTTTCATTTTTAGAGCCTATTAAGAAAGGTATGTTGGCACTCTGATTTTTATAAACACCTGTGTTCATTTATTCATTCAACACATATTTAAATGTCTTTTATGTACAAGATACTATGTATTCACGAACAGCCAATTGTACACATTTCTTCTCTTACTGCACCCAACTACATAAACCCATTCCGAACTCCTCACCCTATGACATGGCCCCCAACCCGGTGGGCAGCAACTAAACAGTCCTGAGCTAGTCATGCCACCTGGCCTGGTATCAAATTTGAGAGAATATCTGACATGGTATCTTTTTGAATCACATTTTCTAGCAATTTCACAAACACTAATGCTATCTCCTTTTCTATCTTCTGAAGAAAATTCTCCTTCAGAAAAAATCTCACAGCACATACCCTTTCACATTCTTTTTGTTCAACTTCTGATGCAAAATGTCTCCCCCTTCCATCTAATTTTTCCCTCCCTAAGCTCTCGAATGCCCTAAACTTATGTGTTAAACCTTAAGAGTAACAGTAATATCATGCTGACACCAAGGAAAAGGAAATTCATAAACTTGACATTATATAAAATAAAAACTAAATACAACTGACCTCTGAAGTCCCCAGAAGACACTTCAGACATCCAGAAGAAAAAAAAAGTATCTATTATATAATTAAATCTGTACTTGTTCAGGTACTAGCACTCGAGGTACAATTAAAAGCTGCTTCTAAGGCCAGGCGCGGTGGCTCACGCCTGTAATCCTAGCACTCTGGGAGGCCGAGGCTGGCGGATTGTTTGAGCTCAGGAGTTCGAGACCAGCCTGAGCAAGAGCGAGACCCCGTCTCTACCAAAAATAGAAAGAAATTAATTGG
>CAUYSK010087863.1:0-11731 GCA_963575035.1 Avahi laniger | reverse complement strand
TTGCCTGGGGCGAGTGCCGTGGCATCAGCCTAGCTCACAGCAACCTCAAACTCCTGGGCTCCAGCAATCCTACTGTCTAAGCCTCCCAAGTAGCTGGGACTACAAGCATGAGCCACCATGCCCGGCTAATTTTTTCTATATATATTTTTAGCTGTCCAATTAATTTCTTTCTATTTTTTTTTGGTAGAGACGGGGTCTCACTCTTGCTCAGGCTGGTCTTGAACTCCTGAGCTCAGAACGATCCGCCCACCTCAGCCTCCCAGAGTGCTAGGATTACAGGCGTGAGCCACCGCGCCCGGCGCTCCAGCATTTTTGGAACTTCTTTTCTGGAATATGCTGTAACCCATTTTAATGAATAAATACCCCCAGAAAGAGGCTTCCTACTGGGCTCCAGAGAATCCAGGCATGCTGATTGGGACCTTGTGGCTTTTCTTTCCACAAGGCTCTAATAGATCTCATCAGAAATATGAGACTTTGGAGCTATCAAGAAGACAGACAAGACTGAATGTTAGTCTCTCGAGCAGTGAGTCACACTGACTTGGCAGTTCTCCCGGTGGAAAGATCTGGTAGATGGTTAAAGAAGAGGGATGACTGGTTATTGCCCTTGGCCATGACATTTGTACCATCTCCTGCCACAGCTACCGAGGGACTTGGTGCTGAGTTCGGGAAAGGGGCCACATGAAAGACCTATTGACAAGCACCGGCCCAGAGAGAAGCTGGGCATAGAATGGGCCCCAGGCTGGGGAGGGTCCCGGGGCAACAGTTGTCCAGAGGATGAATGGTGGATGCATGGCGGACCAGGCAGAGGCCTGCACAGGTTTGCGGTCAGGGAGGAGCATGTCAAAAGAGCAAAGACCAAGGATGAGCTCAGAGAACGGGCCAGAACCTAAGATGGATCTGATGTCAGGGAATGCTCAAAGAGTGAGAAGCAGGTTCCACGGACAGAGTGGACCTCAGACAGGACACTGGGGAACAGATGGTTCAGCCTGATGTCCCTTTGCCCACACCTGCTCCTTGCTTTCTTCCTCTGCTTCCTAAAGCAGCTGTGCACATATTCTGAAAGTTTTAAACAAGGGATATTATAGCTTGCCATTAAATCATTAATCCTGGGATGGGGTTGGCAGGGAGCGGGGAAGGGGCGATACTCCGCAGAATAGAGGACCATCCTATTAATAGAAGAGGGAGAGAAATGACATTCTCTTAGGGAGAGGCACTAGACTTCTACAGTAAGGTAGAGCAGGGCCACCTCATCAAGAGCCACAGTGGGTTGGCATCTGCAGACACCAAGAGGCTAGGGAGCAGGGAGACTGGCCCCATTACCTTTAGAAGAAGCCTTAAAGTGTCCCAGGAGGACACCTCGACTCAGTAACAGTAGGGAACAGTAGGGAAGAGCAGGGCACAGCAGGGAAGAAGGGCTGCGGGGAAAGGTAATTTTGTTTTAAGGCTGCCTATGCCGAGGCACCCTGGGGAGTGAAGGCCACACATACACCAGTCATGGAGTCTAATCTCATTCTCTGAGCGTGAATTTGGGATTTACAGAGTCTGAAGTCTTTTGGAGACAACTACAGTGAATAAAGTGGGTGATGTCACATTTTGATTGGTAACCACTTTTTTTTTTGGTAACTGTTGCCATCTTCTAATAACAGATAAAAACCTCTGAGGCTCAGAAAGTGTATGCAATTGCCCACGATCACATGACAAGTCTCCTCTTTGTATAGTCTCCTCTTTACATAGAACCTTTATATAGATTCTTTACAGCAGCTTAGAATCGGCATTGTGGAGCAGTGGGCACGAGCTTTGGGGTCAGATGATGCCGCTGTCACTTTCTGTATCTCTGAAATAAACACAGGAATAGCCATCTCACGGCATTGTTCTGAGGGTGTGAGGAGATGATATATGCAAGGGTTTGGTTCCAAACTCCATACTGATGGCCCTAAAGAAATCAGTTCTGTCAACAATAATGTAGTGTACATATAATGTATTTGTTGAGAGGGGAGAGCTCATGTTAAGTGTTCTTACCACAATAATGTTTTAAAAAATTCAAAAAATGAAAATGAAAAACAAAACAAGACAAAGCAAAAAAAAAGAAATAGTACCCTAGAGACTTTCCAGAGCAAGGGGTCACATTTTACTCCTTTTGTGTAGCACGAAGTTTCTCGAATGCTTCAGAATTTCTGTATCGCAAACCTGGTTGAGTGTTTGACCTTCTGGAGTGAATTCTGTGTGAATAATGTTTTTGATGTCAATGAAATAAGCCCACATTGTCTTTACTTCAGGTCTTGACTCACACTTTCCATGGTCTTGAAATTCTCCATGGCACGCGTGGGCTCTTAGCTTCCAGCTCACAGCAGAAATGGCAACAACAGCGAACATTAACTGGGCACTGATTGCGTGACAGGCACTAAACTATTATTTGAATCTAATCTTATGGAACCCTCACAGCAGGTCTATGCAGTAAGAATCATAATCCCCATTTTCTAAAGAAGGAAACCGAGGCTCAAGATGTTAACTGATCCAAGGTTACCTGGCTAGTGGTGGAAGAGACTGGAGTTAATCCAGCTCCCTCGGGTGCTAATGCTTATGCTCTTCAATACCACGCACATCCCAAGTTACCATTTTATTTCAAAATGCATCCTTTCATGTCTCAAGCGCTAACAAAAAAATCAGAATAAATGCCAAGACTTCATTGTTTCCCTTCACCACTCAAAATGCACAGTGTATGTTTAATAAAAATCTGCCTCCTGTTCAGATTTCATTCCAGCATGACTCTGTCCCTTTATCTAATTTTAACTCCTCAGTCATCCCTCTATCTGAATGTGTGAAATCTCTGACCTTTTCAATGTTTCCATGGGGCCCACTGGACAGCTGCTTCATGTATCACTGTGGACAGCTTGACTTTGGTCTTGAAAACGTGGGTGCCTTCCCACAGCCTTGTTTCTGGCATTTCTCCATCTGTGGATGCCTCTTTTAATTTACCAAGGGTCTTACCTGGACATTTATGCAAACCCATCCAAAACGTGACTTTATATAATATTCTCGCTCTAAGCATCAGCTAACTCATTTTTAGGTCAACATAGGACAACACACAATTCTGGTTACCACAGTTACTTCTTCAAGTCAGAAAGACCGACCCTACACCACATTTCAGTTACAACCAAGGATCCCTGGCTTCCACAAACCACTCAAAAATTTCATCCTAGCATTCTAGATTCACATCACACAGTGATACCAGGATCTCTTCATAGACTAGTAAGCCTCTACTCTATCAAAATACAATCTAGCAGTTACCCTTTGACCCAGTAATACCACTTCTAATAATCTACCCTAAGGAAATAATTGAAATACAGATAAAGATTTATGCACTGCTCACTGCATATTATATATAATAACCCAAAATTGGAAACCATCTCAATATCAACAATAAGAAGATGGTTAAATAAATTATAGTGCATAACTACAATGGAATATTATGAAGCCTTTAAAGATTATGTTTTCAAAGAATATTTAAAGGCATGGGAAAATGTTCGTGATACAGAATTAGATTTTTTTTAAAAAAGAAAACCACTTTTGAATATATGAAGAGTTGCTAATGTTTGAGTGACTTTAAGGGAAGAGACAGAAGGAGCTTTAATAAGAGAAAACTACCTAGAAACATAGTTGGGGAGAATAAGAGAAAATTTTCTAGTGGTTGCAGTTGTCCAAAATTGTAAAAGATTTTCTGGGTAGGTGATGATCTCCCTGACACAGGAGGAATTCAAACCATGTCTGGGTAACCACTAGATGGGAACATAGTAAAAGAGACTCAGGTACCAACTGTGAGATTGGCCCAGAAAATACTTAAGGACCTTATAACCCTGATATTACACTAGCGTGCTAGTAGCTTCTGCATTCTAACCATCTGAGCATGACCAGCGTTGGAGAAGTCGGAAAGGAGAAGATTTATGAAGGAAAAAGGCACAGCCAGGGTAAGTAGAAAGTCCAACCAACCGGACAGCAGATGGACCCAGTCAAGGTGCTGTCCTGGGCCACATTGTGTGAAAGCCTGGCTGTCCCTCACACAGACCATGTGGGTCAGGCACTCGCCTAATTTTCAGGGCTTCCAGCTGAGATTCTTTTCTCTTCCTAAGCGGCCTGTTTAGCATGGGGGATTCTCACATCCCGACATCTTTTGTGTTCACTTGGAGCCTTCTTCTCCTTTTCAGCATGCAGAGCTGTGGTCTTCTTTGAAGAGCCTTGCCACACAGCACAGGAGGGACAGAGCGGGTCGTGACGACCGCTGCCCTTCCTCAAGAACGGGCTCCATCGGCTGTGGAAAAGGAACCAGGGTTCTTCGGAGAAATGGTTGATTCTAGGGCTGGAGTAGGGAATATATAGGATGAGTCTGGAGTATCTTAACAGTTCCAGAAAGGAAGTGTTTAAAAAAAATGACAGGATGGGGCATGTCAATGGGACACAGGAGCCGATCTGAACGAGCTCCCCATGGCCAAAGCAGGAACAATATGAGCAACTGAGTAAGTAGCAGTATTTTATTATAGCCCAAAATATAAAATAAATACCTACGAGACCATACTAATACAAATAAATGATCAGATAAATAAATGGCAAAGAAGAGGCAAATGTCCTGGGCAAAAAAATTCCAAATAATTTATAGAGATACTTTGTCCTCAGTGAGGGGATGAACATGACTCCTCGCACCTTAAGTGTGTGCTGCCAATTGTGACTTCATCCCAAAGAGCACACTATGGAAAGGAGGAAGAAGAGTAACTTTACACTGGAGGTGTAACAAGCACTTCCTCGGCCAGGAGATCAAGGTGAACGTCAACATGGTAAGTCCTGTTGATTACATGCACCTTTGATTCGATGTGATGAAAATGGCAACTTACCTCTGTGGTCTCCCTCCCAGCAGCCCCTCACCCCAGTCTAATCGTGAGAGAAACATCAGACAAATCCTAACTGAGGGACGTTCTACAAAACACCTGGCCAGTACTCCCCAAAGCTGTCAAGGTCATTAAAAACAAGGAAAGTCTGAGACCGTGTCACAGCCGTGAGGAACGTAAGGAGACATGATGACTATGTCATGTGGTGCCCTGGCGGGGACTCTGGAACAGAAAAGAAAAATGGGTAAAACCTAAGGAAATTTGAATCAAGCGTCAACTCTCATTAATAATGTCAATATTATCTTATTAATTATGATAAGCAGACCATACTAACATGAAATATTAATAACTGGAGAAATTGGGATGCAATATGGGGGCACTCTCCAATTTTTCTATAACTCCAAAACTATCTTGCAATACAAAGTTTATTTTTTAAAACAAAAGCCTGAGAAAAATAAGAAAGGCTTTGACCTGTGTAAACACTATGTGGAAGTTGATTGAGGCCAAACGCTCAGAGAAAGAGACAAATTGGATGGATTTCCAACATTGGGAAACCAAGAAGAACAGAGAAATAGGCCAGGAGAATCAGGGCGCTTTGGGGAGAGCCGGTTTCATCCCCAACCTGGGGTTCTTGCCTGGCTCCTGCCAGAAATGCTCCTGTTAACCCAGGCCTCCAAATCTGAAAGGGATTGTCTGCCTGGTTGAGAGTAAAGCAAGCTGGAGCAAAGATCAAAAGGCTTTGTGTTGAGCAAGGCAAAGCTAACCTCTGAAACTCCGCTGCACACCTGCCATTTGAAAATCGTGTTATTTCCTGTAGTCCCCAACTCCAGGACCCACTCACCTGGAATAAAGTTGCTCTTTCATTTTTAACAAACAGCTAAGCAAATCGATGGCTCGTACACCTTCCAGCACAGAAGATGGGGGAAGAGCCCAGGAGCTGGGAGCAAGGTTGCAGATCCACACGGCATCATCTGGAGAGGAAAATAAGCACAACTTTATTTTACAATCTTGAATTTGTGTTTCTTGGAAGCAAAGAAAATGGAAGGCAAAGAGGATGGTTTGATGGTGTCTCTGGCTTCTGCCATGTGAGAAAGAGGAAGCTCAGTGATGAATGAACGCCTGGGAAGCCAAACACATCCCTTTCTTGACAATCAGAAAATCGCATTTAAAAAGGGCAGAGCATTGTTTGCTGTGACTTGGAGCACTGTGTGCTTGGCCCCTGCCTCCTGGGTTCTTGTCGTCCGTGGGTCCAGCCCTGCCTCCCAGCTCTGTAACCTGCCAGACACCAGACTTAACTTCCACCCCAGAACCTGCTCCCCGCTGGGCGTCTCTCAGGATGGCTGGCTTCTTGTGCCCAAAGGGTGCTCTCAAGCAGCGTCTACTTAATTCCCCCGCTTGCTCACATCCCAAGGAAAAGTAGTAGGGAAAAAGTTTGGGGGGTCTTATGATTAAAAAATTGGCTGGGTGATGTTTTATGCATGCATCTGTTATGCTAAAATAACCATCCTTTCTAACCAGGCCCACCTGCTGTCTTTTTCAATTTTAAGTATTTCTAAGTAGCAATCAAATCAGTATAATTTGTTCTTTATCTCGGCAAAACCATTGTGAAAGAAAAATGTGACCATTATGTTACATCAGGGAAAAATACAAGCCCTTTATTTGCAGCCTTCTCTATATTCTATCAGATCTCACAGTTGTCATTATGCCAGTTGTATTTAATGTTGTTCAAATGAACAGAGCTTTCTTTAATCACTACAGCCTTCTTTCCCCTAAATGCTTTTTCCAAGGTTATGGTTTTCAGAGATAAATACATAAATACCAATGTTATGAATACGTTAAGGGTATCCAAGAGACAGCTTTCAGGATTTGTAGCAAGAACCTGCTGTCACTGGAGTTACACAATAGCTGGCTGATGTTTTGAGTATGAAGTTCCCGGGTATTAGGAGAAGGCCTGATACCCCGCGAGGAGGCGTAAGGCTATTTTGAGCCGATCACAATAGACCACTCAGCAAATGCTGACTTTATAAATCTGGTATCAGGATCCTCACTGCTAATAACCAAAGCCAGCAAGTCCAGAGCTGCGGCCACCCACCATTCAGAGGCAGGTCTTGGCGATCTCTCCTGCAGGCTTCCGGGGCCCGCCAGCAGGCAGGATCCTTCATGCCACCTGATACCAAAAGCAGGCAGGCCTGAGGACTGACATGAGGCTTTTGGACCTAAAAGGAGCCATCTATTGCAACAGACTTTGTTTGCAAATTAGGAATCAGAGGCATAAAGAGGTTAAATGACTCCTCCAAACATATGTCCGGTTAGCAGGAGAGCTGGGACTAGAACTCGAGTCTGCTAAAAGTGTATTTTTGCTTCACCACCAGTTTGAGCCCCTCAGCTTTCTACCAAACATTACATGAGGCCCCTCTGGGGTTATAAGAATCCTACACTTATTCATCTGGACATTCATTTAGGAAATATTATAGTTACTCTTTGCTGAGATGAATAATAATTATTATTGTTATTAATAACTAATATTTTTGAGTGTCTGCCACCATTCTGAGTGCTTACTGTAAATTACCTTATTTGTCCTTCACAGTAACCCTGAGGGGCAGGCACTGTCACGATCCCCATTATCCCCATTTTACAGACAAGGGAGGTAAGGCACAGAGAGGTGATGTGACTTACCCAAGGGCACACGTGGAGAAAGCCAAGATTCATACCCAGATGTCTGAGTCCAGAGTCAGCAGTCTAAATCACTGCAAAGGAAAAATTCGCCCATATGATTGCAAGCGCTGAATAAATTTTGTTGAATAAAGCATTGTGTCTTGCCCTGAAAAGCTCAATACAGAGAGGAAACATTTACGTAAACAAATAGCAGAAATGCAAGATGTGATATAATGTGTCAAAAGAGAAACATAAACACGTACTAATGGGAATGCAAAGGAGGGAGAGACGGGTACCAACCAGGAGCCTAGGGACAGACGCACGGCACGAGGGGACAAACCAGGCTGAGGCAGGAGAGCAGAGGTCCCCTCTTCCCCAGTCTGTCATCAGGGCAAGTCACAAGATGTCTCTGCACCCTCTCATGTCTAGTAGGAAAATAATGGCTGTACTTTATTCTTTTTTAAAATTTTTATTTACTATTTTTTTTAAATTTCAGAATATTACAGGGGTGCAAACGTTTGGGTTACATGAATTGCTTTTGTACAGTTTGAGTCTAAGTTATAAGTGTGTCCATCACCAAGATAGTGTGCATTGTACCCGTTAGGTGTGAATTTACCCATCCCCTCCTCCCCTCTCCCAGCTGCTTGATTTCTATTGAATTTTGCTACCACATGTGCACGTGAATGTTGATGTACGAGTTTCAATTTGGTAATGAGTAATATGGTTTTTGTTCTTCTATTCTCGCGATACTTCACTTAAAAAGATGGTCTCCAGTTCCATCCAACTTGTTACAAAAGGCATTAGTTCACAATTTTTTATGGCTGAATAGTACTCCATGGTATACACACACCACATTTTATTGATTCACTCATGGATTCATGGGCACCTGGGTTGTTTCCACATCTTTGTGACTGTGAATTGTGCTGCTATAAACATTTGAGTGCAAGTGTCTTTTTTATAAAATGTCTTCATTTTTTTCTTCTGGGTAAATATCCAGTAGTGGGATTGCTGGATCAAATGGTAGGCCTACTTTTAGTTCTTTGGGTTATGTAAGGATTATAAAGGAAAGTGTATAAGCAAAAGTGATGTATAAATTATAAGTCCCTTATTGCATAACTAGTTTCTTGAGGGCAGAGAAAACATCTTATTCATTGCAGGAGTGACAAGTCCCAAATTCCTGAGGCGGGCCAGCAGACTAGAAATTCAGGCAGGAGTTAATGCTGCAGTCCTAAGGCAGAATTTTTTCTTTTTGGGGGAAACCTCAATTTTTGTTCTCAATATATTTGACGGATTGGATGAGGCCCCCCCATGTTATCAAGTAATTGCCTTGCCTTGAAGCCAACTGATTGTCGATGTTAGCCAGGCCTACAAAATAACTTTACAGCAATACCTAGGTTATGTTTGATTAAGTAACTGAGTGGGATAGGCTTGGCAAATAGACACAGAACATGAACCATCCCAGATGCCATTCCAAGAAACGAAACTGGTAGAGTGAGACGTAGGGGCAAGAAACAGATCCTAATGTTAGAAATGAACCTTCACCTTGGGGTTTGTCCAGGGGTCTGTATGACAGGGCGGGCTGCCTCCAGAAGGCATCACAGTCACTGAAGACGGTGAAAGGAACACTGATACTTACGGGGCCACACTGATAGATGTTGGGTGGAGCTGAGGAATTTGTTGAAACTGCAGACTCAGGGGCCCCTCTCCAAATCCACTTACGCAGAATCTCCAAGGTGGGCCCAGCAACAGGAATTTTAAAGCTCCCAGGTGATTCTGATGTAACCAACTAATAATGCTGTAAAAATCAGAAATTGGGGAACCACAGGTGCTTTTCTGTAAGAGAAAGGAATGAAGAATCTCAAAGACATGGGTTCAAATTCTACACCTAACACTCATTAGCTATATGTCTTCCAGCAAGTTACCTTCCCCAACCTCAGAAGCACCATCTATAAAATGGGCCTCTTTGTGGTGCATCTGCAGTTGTCGTGAAAGTTAAATAATACACATAAGGACTCAAGAACTTAAGACAGAACTCAGCAACTGGCGGTCACTGCACAAACATTTGTGAGACTGAAATTAGTCATCTTGACACAGTCAGTACCTGGTACTTAGATGGACAGTGTTAGGAGGTAAGGCTGTCCTGCCTCTGAACCGTAGCTTGCCCACTGTTCGTACAGAGCACACTGGTAACGGGATGGCATTCGGAGCCCACCTGCAGACTCCTCTGTGTCACTGTATAATGACATAATCTGCACCTGGGAAGTGACAGCCCCGTGTGTGGGAAAAACTCAAACCATGTTTTTCCTCTGCTCTCACATCACAGCAATCATCAACACAGAAGGCGACTTCTGTGACCAAATGTGGGGGTTTTTCCCCACACACCAAGCATTGCAGACACCAGCTGGATGTCCTCTAATTCAATTCCGCCACTATCTACCCACAGGTTGAGGGCTCAGTCCCCAAAATTGCCCCCAACCTTCAGACACCAGTCACAAATCTGGGCTTCCAGAACTTCTGTCTGACTGGCTTCAAGTTGAGGTTCCCACGACCTCCCCTTTGGGTTTGATTAATTTGCTGGAGCAGCTCACAGAACTCAGGGAAACATTTATGGTTACCAGTTTATTATAACGGATACTACAAAGGGCACAGATGAAAAGACGTGTAGGCCGAGGTATGGGGAAGAGGCAGGCAACCCTCCAGGAACCTCCAGGCGTCCAGCTACCCAGAAGCTCTCCAAATCCTGTCCTTTCGGGCTTCTATGGAGGCTTCATTACATAGGCATGATTGACAACCATATAGAAATGTGATTAGATAATAAGGGTCTAATCTGAACCCAGCAAGCCCTGTCTGTTCAGATCTTTCCTGCCTCTCTGTGCAGCATTGCTCCCTCCAGGGTATGGGGCAGGACCCTCTCAGGCATGAGGGTCTTAGGACCCATAGTCAGATTATAGTCCTGCCTTGGACAGGTGACAGGAAGACAGGACAAGATCAGAGAGAGAGATTCTGTTTACTGTAAAAAGGGCTACGGGAGTTATGAGCCAGGAACCGTGGATGAAAACCTACATATACACATATATGTGTGTGTATATATGTAAGAATATATATCATATATATCAATGTATCTCATATATATCATAATATCACGCCCTGCCTCTTGGCTCAGGAAATGCTACAGAATTCAAACATGGCCCCTGAGCTTCCAGAAGGTCAGTACTTCTAAGGTTGAAGTTTGGATGTGGTCGTTATGCTTTGCTGCTCCTGCTTTTGTTGTTTTTATCATACCGAAAATGTCAAAAACAAACTTCCTCATCCCCATCATATTCTGGTAACATCTGTGGGAAAAGTTAAGTTTTTCCATGGCTAGCAAGGCCTGTACAACTACAAACAATTCTTGAATCAGGCTCCCCCATATCCTTTTGGGGTTCTAAACACTCCCTTTTATGTATCCCCCAAGTACCCAATGTCCTCACAGAAAGCAGCAAAGTGACTGGAAAAGTATAGGCTTAAGGGACAAAAAAGTTAGCCTGCCCTTGCTGTTTCCCAGCTCTCTGACCTTAGGAAAATTGCTTAATCTCTCTAAGCCCCAGTGTTGTCATCTGTAAAATGGGGATGATAATATCTGAGTTCTCAGGTTGGAGAGATCACATGGGATAACCGACATATGGTGGTGTCGGGGCTCCTCCCTTCTACTTTTCTTCCCTCGGACTAGTCAGAGCCCCTCTCAGCAAACTGCCCTGCATCCTCCCACTGAATTTGTCTGGTTGATATCACTTAGATAGGACCAACTTTTTGTACTTAAAACGTTATTCTCGGCCAGGCACAGTGGCCCACACCTGTAATCCCAGCACTTTGGGAGGCTGAAGTGGGAGAATCACTTGAGGCCAGGAGTTTGAAGTCAGCCTGGGCTGCATAGTAAGACCCATCTCTCTAAAAAATCAGCAGGGCATGGTGGCAGGCACCTCGTAGTCCTAGCTACTAGGGAGGCTGAGGCAGGAGGATCGCTTGAGCCCAGGAGTTCAAGGTTACAGTGAGCTATGATTGTGTCACTGCACTCCAGTCTGGCTGACAGAGCAACACCCTGTCTCTTAAAAAAAAAAAGTTATTCTCACTGCACTATGAATGATCCAGATATATTTAAACATCATACATTTGCAATGTAAAAGAGATACAGCCTTAAAGACCCAAGTCTTCAAGTCATT